>JANBOJ010000052.1:0-70537 GCA_027574685.1 Coemansia erecta | reverse complement strand
GGTCCTATCATATGCGAAGCAATGCTTCCATGCCATCACAGGTCCAGGATTCATGCACGCAGTACCTGGACCACTCGTGAGTACAGTCTGGATCAGACAGTTCACTTTTTTTGTACTGTTGGACCGCCTTTATTGGATTCGCCAGACCTCGAATTCGGTGTGCATCGCCGAATTCTCTACTCCTTCCACCTGACAAAACAACGGTGCGCAGCTGCCAGACGAACGACGTCATGGAACGTGCCAAGGCCGCCAAGCATAGCGCAGCTCAGCCTGAGTTACCGTCGCCTCATCCCCCCCTATTTCTCCCACCTTCCCCACATCCCCCAGACTAGTAGCAACTCCCCCCCCGTATGAAAAACAGCAAACTTACCAGTATAATAACGCCGTCTTTTCCAATATGAAACACTCTGCAAGTGGTGCGGTACGTTCTTCCCCAGTGAGACCTATTAGTGGTTCTGAACGACCAAGTGTAACAAGAATATAGTAAGAAAAAAAAGGTACCTGCAGGCTATTGTTAAGAAGGAAAGAAAGAAAATTTGTGAGGAGAGAGAGAGAGAAAAAAAAGCTGGTTGGCTCTTGAGAGTGGGATTGCTCAAGGAGGTGACAACAAAAGTGCTTTCTTTGAGTCTTCTGCATTTCGTCATCTCATCCACCCTTTTTTTACCGCCTCCGGTTGACTGCAGCTCCTCGGCCTGGCCGATCTGCAGGTGCTTGTGCAGACCGCAACACACGATTCAGATGGGCAAACGGGCTCATCCGACGCACGAGATCCGCATGGATCCAAGCCTGCGCTTTTATTTGTTTGCTGCTGCTGCCACCGCATCCAGTCGAGCCATGCGTGTGTGTGCGCCTCCTTCACAATAGCAAGCTGAGAAGAAAACAACAACGGCCAATCTATTTTTTTTTCCACCACAACTACACTTCCACGCCCGACGACATAAAGGCCAGCACGTCTTCGAGTGTGACTTTGACTTCTTCTCCGCCCTCAGGCGTGCCCTGCGCGCTGTCCATCTCGACATCCGCATCCTCCTTAGCTTTCGCCAGCTTCTCGTTCACCAGTGCATCGACTGTGACAGCGTGCTTCCTCCGCTGCTCGAGGAACGTGCTGAGCGCGGAAACAGCAAGTGACTCGTGCTTCTCAGCCCGGGCCGACCAGTCGAGCTTCCTGTCCTGCTGCAGCTCAGCCTCGGCACGTGCCCGGATCTCCTCCTCCTCCTGCTCAATCTCGGGCGCCAGCTTCGTGCGCAGGAGCACCGAGACAATGTTTTGCTCGTGGATGCTCCCCGGCCGCGTCTTGGGCGCAACTGACATTTCCTTGAGCAGGCCCGCGTGCTTCTTGCTTATCGCCTGGTTGAGCACGGAGTACTTTGCCGCGAGGATGTTGAATTTGCTTAGGAGGTCTGGCCATGATATTAGGTTCGGGTTGTCTGGCCTGGTCTCGTTGATCACCGCTGTGAACGACTCGTGTAGTTGCTGCAGCTGCCTCCGCAGCATCTCTAGTTCTGCAATGTTCTTGTCCGCCATGTGCAACAGTAGAAAATATATTTGAAGCGTACTGAGGATCAGGCTTTACAGTGCCCAAATAGTGGGGATACCAGTCGCCGACATTTTACAAGCGGCAACACGAGTATGGGTAGGCATGTGCATTTCTATTTTTTTTTTGGTTTACTGTGGCTGCGGTTTTGCGTTCTGTAATTAGACCGCAAGGGGCTGGCCCAACAAAACGTCAAATTGTTTACATGATGTGGCGCTCTTCTCTTTCTCTCTCTCTTTATTATTCTCAATCTCATCTTTTTTAATACTATATTATGCCTAACTGTGGTTTACTCCCAAGCATAGTTACCCACCGCATCATCAGCCTGGCTGCGGCTCCGCATGTCTGCTACATCTTTACCTGGAAGCGCACACTCCCTCTTCTATGGATCTGCCATAGCTGGAGACAAGTAGCTGTCAAGGTTGTCTATGGTGTTATGCTAGTCGACAGTGCTAGAAGGACTGACGTGCCTGTCCCTAGTAACAGTGTCTTGATCGATGGTGCCATCACCAGCAACATCGACTTGATTATCCAGACCTCAAATACCCTATACACCAAAAAGATCGTGTTCGCTGCCAGCTGCAAATTTGCATTCAAGGCGATTGTGGATGGAGAACACTTTAGACAGTATCTCAGCACTGGAGACTGGACCAGTGTCACGGCCCTGGTGGTCGACCTTACTATCAATAGACATGGTCTGTCATTTATGAATAGTGGCATCTCTGATGCAGATCATCTCGTTCCCGATTTTGCGAGACTGGTGATCCAGGCTGTGCCAAATGTATCAAACCTGAAACTTCCCGACAACACACTTTCAGCCGCTTGCACGCTATTCAGCCAGCTTGTCATTGTGGCCTACTTGGATCAGCTCAAGTACGTCGAGTGCAATTCGCGGCATCTAGAAAATGTTGCATCATTTACAAGCCAGTTGACGTACATTGGTATCCATATAGACGAAGCCGGATTCATTATTCCAGGGTTTGCCTGTCAGACTGTCAGACACCTCAAACTCTGCAATGCTTCTCTGGAATTTTCGCTTTCTGAATTGGCAAAGGGATATGAAGCTTATCCCACCACATTTCCAAACCCACGCTGCCTTGAGCTCGGCTATAGTGGGCACCAGTCTGTTCAACAGGGTGGTGAAAATCAAGTCGCAATCCTAAGTGTGCCTGTAGCTGAATCACCACACATCATATTCCCAGCCCTTTCGGTGCTCAAGCTGAGAAATCCCAATCTTTTGGCAACATATGAGATGTTTACTCTCAGACGATACATCTGGCCTAGCATTCAACTGCTAAGCATCACCGGAGACCATATGAAACTTAGACGTGATTCACATAGTCAGATACTCGAAAGACATCAACTCGACAATCTTGTGTCGCATATATTACTGAATATGCCAACCACTGCTAGGCTCAATCCGGTTGAAGACTTTAGCAGCCTTAACGCCAACAATCAATTAACACTGGCTTCGAATCAGCAGGACCATAGCATTTCTCGCATTTTCCTACCAAGCATGGTGTTCGACTTTCCACATTTTTCATCCGACCTAACGCAGCTCCGTGTATCAATTGTTAACAAAATTTGGTACTGTATCCCTGGCTTTCATTCAGCAACACTTCAGAATTTGCATTTGGAGGATGTGCCAGCTGGTCGCTTTTGGAGTCAGCTTTGCAATCGTTTGGTCTCTGGTACCATCGTTTTCGGCAGTCTTATCAAACTTTGCATAGAATTTGATGATAGTCACATAACAACTGAATTATCTGACTTTCAGGACTTTCTTAACAAAAGAGGAGTTGACAGACAGGTAGCGGTTTTGTGCCCGAAGCTCACTCATTTCACTGTCCGAAATGCATATCATTCGAAATTTCAGAGTGTGCTTAGCCATGGGGGACCGGCTTGGGAATCTCTCAAAACTCTGAGTATTGAATTTACTTATAGAGCAATCGGGCGTTGTCAACATGACGAGACTTATTTCAGCGCACGCAGACAGTTCATGCGTGCGCTTTATAGCCATGTAAATCAGTTTTCAGTGCTGCTTCCAAATGTCCAAAAACTATATTTGAAAGGACTCATGGTACCAGAGACAGCCTCACATTTCTACTCATATCTTGCTAGCCTATATGCTGGCCAGCTCACCGATCTTCATTGTGACACGCATATTGCACCAGTGGCGTCTAGCTTCTCGCCAAATATGCGTATGCTGTCAATGCATATGGATCCTCTGTCTACTCGTGCGTTGCCCACGCTTAACCCTGGAAACATTGTGTCTTTGGTTTTACTGGGTATTCCCTATAGCTTTTCGTGGAGCTGGCTTGGATTCAACTCGTACAGACTCTGTATCACATTTGGACATCTTAAAAATATGCAAATTGGGTTTACTTACCGTGACAAGCCCAATACTAAGCACAATGATTGTGCTAGCAGCTACGACATTCCAACATTTTATATGCCTCGTCTCAAAAGTTTGCATCTCGATTTCCCTAACTACATGCACGCCTGCAAGGTGTTTATCAACATTCAAAGAGCAGATGTGGTTAGCTTGAGAGGCTCTTTTTCAAGTATTGCTTTTGTCGGCGAAACCACCAACTTTGACGTGGCTTATTCTCTGAAAGTCACAATATGGCCAATTGAAAAGTCAGATGAAGAGTTGTTTTATCGAGTAACCAATCGCCTATTTGGTGGCGATTTGCCCTCTTGTAACTCATCGCTCAGTCTTCCTTTTATTCCATTCCATCTTAAGCCAGATTCTGTCACCTGGGGAATTCTTACTTGTCTCGGTATTAAACATGAAGACTTTACCATTGTTATCCAACTACTACCGCGGCTAACCAGCCTAGTAGGTATGACCTATGTTGGTATGTGGTCTAGCCATGAGCCCGATATCTCATGTCTTCGAAACAATGACCAAGAATCCGTCAAAGCCAGAGAACAATTGATTCTATCCAGGACCATGAGAAGCCTTACGTTTACCGACTTTGCATACCAGCCACCTGGCAATAATATCACCTATGCTTGCTGCGCATATATTCTTGTTCTAATTCCTACACTCGTTTCGGTTAGAATACGTGGCTCGCACGACTGGGGCGTTAAGAATATCATTGATGATTTTGGTGAATTACACCCGCACATTGCCAACCTTAGCAAACACGAGGGCCCCATCTAGCTGCTGGTCGGTTAGCATACTTTCAGTAGTTCTTAATGGTTTCAATTTTTTTTATAAAATAACGCTCAGTCCATATCTACTAATAAGCTATTTCGTACGGAAAAAGTGCTTCACATTGTCAAACGAAACCGGTTTGACAATGGCATCATCGTAGAGAGTATTTGCTGCCTCGCCGTCATACGCAGTCATCGCAACGATAGGCGTGTCCTTGTTTGCGTTATAGGTTGACTTGATCATCCTGGTTGCCTCGTCGCCATCGACAATAGGCATACCGATGTCCATAAATATGGCACGGAAGACGGTGCGACCCATGGCACAGCGAATAGCCTCGGCGCCGTTGCGCACAACAACACAGTTCAGGTGAAGGCGACGAAGAATAATCTCCATGATCTTGCAGCTGACCGGATTGTCGTCGGCAACGAGACACACTCGACTCTGCAGATACTCGGCACTTGACTCTGACTCCAGGGGCAGCTCGTTGGTTGTCAATGCGTGATGGATCGGCTGCGACTGCAGGTGAGCAACTGAATCGAGGTTTTGTGGTTCGCTTATCTCCGGCTGCAGCTTTGCTGCAAAGGGACTCACTGGAATGTGCGTGCTTGGCGTCGACGGCAGTGAAAAGTCAGGCGAGAATGCAGATATCTGCGGAGGATGGTCAGCACTACTGCCGCTGTTATGCGAGGTAGACATTGTCAGCATGGATCCAAACATGCCAGGGTTAAGCAGACTGCCGCGGTGCGGGTGTGCCGAGGAAAGCTCGCGGGTGCTGTAGCCAGAGCCAAGTCGAGGAGACGAGGGGTTTGAATATAATGCCGGTGGCTCCAAGCACGAGTGGTGGCGCTGAGTCCTGGGCAGAACCACTGACCCTCTGGAAGAACTACCGCAGATTGATGGCATGCGGCCCTCAGTATGACGACCCGAGTGAGACGACATGTCTAGCAGCGTCGAGCGACGACGAAGCTTGACCAGCTCGTCCATGTTTGCCTGCTCCAGGGCATGCAGGTTCTTGAAAGTGAATGCGCCAAATTCAGGATCCTCATCCGTCGATGGCTCGACAGAGTCAAATCTCTCGGAGCTTTCGACTGTTTCGGTGCTACTCTCGCGAGGATCGGCCATCGGTAGTGGAACCGTCCGTGAACGGTGTAGAGATACGCCACTACTAACCACAGGGAGGGATGACGAGACTTCCAGAGATCTAGTAACAGGCTGCCTAGTATCACCTGTTTTCAGGCTGGAACCGGGCTTTGTCTCGTCGTCTGTTTGCGGATCTAAATCGGCTGGAGCTGCGTCTAGAGTGGCGCCGCGCGCATCAAAGTAATCTGTATCCTCGACATTTTCGGTCTGCGGAACAAACGCTGGCTGTGTGTCAAGCAGCGTAGACCAGTTGACTCCTTGGAAGAACGGGTGGGCTTTGACCTCAGCTGTGCCGCCCGATCCAAGGCGTCGGCGCGGATCCCGAAAAAGCAGGCGTGTAATAAAGTCGCGAGCTTCGGCTGTGATATCTGGGATTTCACCTTCCTCGTCGTCGCTGCCGCCTTCCTGGGCCATCTGCTTTCGGAGATCATCGTAAAAGTCGATGTCAGCAGACAGAATGTTGTGGAAGACCTTCTCGGGAGTATCGTCGTGGAACGGCGGAATTCCAAAGATAAACTCGTAGCAGATGACTCCCAGCGCCCACCAGTCAACGCTCTTTCCTGACTCTAATCCGAGAATGCTCTCAGGGGCAATGTAGTCCGGCGTACCAAGGGCATGCTTTTGTGTTGGCGTCTTCTGCGAAAGCACTCCGGTTCCGGTGCTGTCGCTGCTCGTGCTAGAGCTTATGCTGACACCAGAACCACCAAGCAAATGGCTGTTGCTTAGCGGCGATGACTCCTTTAGCTCAGAAATGCGCTTGCTTGGTACAGGAGGCTGGTTTTGGTGCTGCTGCTGATGCTGATGAGTTGTGCTGCGTGGTCTATCCATGTACTCCTGCCACACACGGCTGCTTGGGATGGATGTTACTGGTGGAATTGGACCTGGTAGTCCACCCGTCACATCAGATCCTGTCACCAACAATCCTGGAGCTTGGGCTGAGGACTGTTCCCCATGCGATTGCAAAAGCGTCTGCTGGTCGACACGGCGACCAAGAAATCCAAGCTTTGAGAGACCAAAGTCAGTCAGCTTCAGATGCCCCTCGGAGTCTATAAGCAGGTTGTCCGGTTTCAGGTCTCGGTGCACCACATTGCGCTTGTGCAGGTCCTCAATACCCAGGACCACCTCTGCCAGATACTGTCGGGCCCAATCCAGCGGAAGCGGACCGATGATCTTGAGCAGCGATGCACAATCTCCACCGTTAAGGTACTCCATGACTAGATAGAGGCTGGAGCGGGTCTGGAAGGTGTACAAAAGACGCACAACAAACGGTGATCCGGTCTGCGCCATCATAATCGCCCTCTCAGCCTTGACATTGCTGATCTGGTTCTTGGCAATCATGTCCGCCTTCTTCAGGATCTTGATCGCGTAGTACTCGCCAGTGGTCCGTTTCTTTGCCAGAAACACCGATCCATATGCACCCTTGCTGATCGGCTTGAGTATCGAAAAGTCATGGATCGACGGCATCGTAGGCGTCGCCAGGAATGCGCTGTTATTGCCGCTAACGCTGAGGCGGCCTGCACTTCGACTCGGTGCTGGATGCAAGTTAATGGTTGAGATCCGAAGCGAGCTGCCCTGGCTTGCCGCCGATGATGACGACGCTGTCGATGTCTTTCGCAGTGCTACCGGCATCTGATTCAGCGTGGTTGATCCGGAGGCACGCGCAGAACGCTGTGGGGATAGCGCAGATGTATTTGGCTCAGTAACCGGTGCAATCAGCGGTGTGTTTCCTAGAGACACTGACGTCTCTTGAATAGTAGGGACGCTGCTTTGCTGGCTCGCTGGGGGTGTATCCTGTTTATCAGGCCATTCAAACGAGGACATCTGCTGAGACAAAGTCGGTCGGCTCGTCCCAGGCAAAGGCTGTCCCGATAGTTGAGTTTCGGTTGTCTCTGGCGGACCAGGGGCATCCGATCTCGGTTTATCGTTTGATTCTGGAACAGAAAACAGCTCCTGGTCCTCATCGGGGAGCACCCATTTGCTGCATGCCTCAGCAGAATCGACTATTGCGTACTGAAGGTTGTCGATAGCCGAAAGCTTGTCTCGGATAATTGCCACGAGGGTTCTTCCCAGCGACTCTAGTGCAGCGTCCTGGTACTCAAACTCTGGAACCTCGTAGTTGGCCACCTCGTTCCAGTTGTCCGATCGTACAAAATCTGGGTCGTCGGCAGAGTCGTCGTTGTCAAGACTCGACGGCATCTTGCACTGGGGCGTAGCGTCAGAGGCATCGAGAGTCATTGCGCGCATGCAGATCTTGACCATTGACCGGATAACGGGCATGGCCTCATCCAGCAGATTCTGCCACTCGGGGTCGCCAATCTCACCGGCTTTCTGCTGGGCACGCTCGCGCATAGCATCACTGTCAATGTCACCGTGTGTCATTGCCTCGAGATCGTCGACACTGCATCCTGGATACCATGCCTGGACCTCTGCCTTGATGTCACTCAGGCGGTCGTTCTGGCGCTCAACGTTCATAACGGCTCGATGGGACTGTGCGCACAGCCACGTGTGCTCCTCAAAGTAGGTGGCCGGGACCTTGTGGTCGCAGATACGACAGGTAATGTCCTCCATGGGCGACGGTGGTCCGACTACATCCTCTCCCTGCTCTTCAAAGACATCGGGGAGGTTTGCCGACCAGTCTTCTCCGGCGCCATCAAGCTGCGGCTGCGGCTGCTGCTGCTGCTGCTGTAGCTCCAGATCGGACGCAGGATAAGGCTGTGTGTACGGATGCTCGGATAAAGCCTGGGCTGCCGACACATATCGCATAACCCAGAGGACATGGCTTGGTTCGCTCTTAGACCTGTTGTATATCAGCATACCCTTGGCCTCTACATTGCACGCGTGTGTCAGCGATGGAGAATGCACACGTACATTGATCTCGACAGTTCTTGTATTGTCGGCTAGCAGCTGCTCGACCGCCGACCGGCATATCTGGATACCCTCTTCGTCGAATATAGCGGACGCCTGTTGATCAATAAGGGATGTCGGATCCGTGCCTAGAATATGCCGACATGTTGGACTGATATACCTAATCCGCCCATCAAGGCCAATCTCCAGCAGCATATTCTGGCCTTTATCCACAGCAGAAGTGTTCTGCGGCAGCTCGTGGGGTCCCAGCCAGCGCGGCGGATGATCGACATGATAGCCTCGCGCCAGAGTATGGCGGTCAGATGCTGCAGCTTCGTGGTCGCTAGCTGGTGAGCGCTGGCTCGGTGGCTCCTCCAAACCATTGTGGTCAGACCGAGCCTGTTCAGAGCTGGCATCAGGAATTCTCGCTGACAGGATCTCAGCGCTGGACACGTTATCTGAGCCTGGAGTAACATTGCCAACGGGCATACCGCTGTCATTCTCAGTCGTTGACAGTTCAGATAGCAGGCCAGATCTGCGATTTACCTCGTGCACAATGTCGTCGCTGTAAGTGGAGACAACCGCCAGATACCACATTACAACTCGATTCAGCGACGAAATCGCAAGCAGTGCGCGGAAGAACAATCCACGACACGGCCACGACTGCTGCTGTTGTTGTGGAACCGACTGGGGCGGCGGTTGCTCCCACAGGCCTCCAAGGATATCAAGCTGTTGAGCCAGATACTCAGTGGGAACCATTGACTGAATACGATGGCACTCGTGCTCTTGCTCCTGTGGATCGCTTAGACCCTCTGCGCGAACATGCTCCAGTGCCTCTTCAAGCAACTGCCCAGATACCGGACGCAGCATATCGTCTGCAGACAGACTAAGGATATGTCCGATAATGTTGACCAAGTCCATGATTGCCTTGAGGAACGGCGTGGGCTTGAACTCGTCCTCGGCAATTAGCGGGCTGGTCATCAGTGATCTGGCCGATCCGGCTGAAGAGTACACTGACGCCCGCGAGGAGCTGCGCTCGACCAGACTATGACGGCTGCTGCTGCTGTCACGATTGTGTATTTCGTAGGGATGCGTGACCTCTGGTGATGCGCTGCGGCTGACTGGTCTCATACTCTGGATCGAACCCTTTGGCTTAAGGCCGGGGAAGGGGATATCACCCACTGATTGCGACTTGGTGCTCCCGAGTGTCAGCTGAAGACCATCGATTGGCGGGCTGACAGCGTTTGGAACCGGTGACCGCAATGAAGCAAGATCGGCTGTCGACGGTCGGCGTATCTGGCTCTGAGGTGAAAGCTCGGCGCTATCGCCGGTACTACTCAAACTACCGCTGCTGATGCTGTCCTCAGTCGTACTGAATACTGATCCGCTACTAGAGTCAAGTGCAGCATCGGAAAGCGACCGGCTGCGAATTCCGCTGGCGGCCTTGCCTGCCGGCACTTTGTCAGCCGCCGGAGTGTTCTCGCCCGCCAGGGCTCGCAGGAAAGCAATTCGGCGAATCGATGGTGAACGAGTTATGCGGCGTGGCGAGGGAAGTGCTGCTAGCGCAGAGCGCAAATGCAGAGGATGCTTGCTCATTTCGGCTGAGCCTCCACGCGTAGAACCGATATCCATGGCAGCTGGCGGAAGCTCGAGATAGCTGGGTTCATCGGTGCTTTTCTCAGGCGGGTTCGGCGGTAGCAAAAATGCGCTGCTGTCGCCATGAAGACTGAGCACGTCCTGGAGTCGTCTGTTGAGGCTTTTGAGTTCCCACGTTGCACTCTGCTCGTCCGGTCGGCTGTGAATATGGTGAGGCAGGTGCCGCTGGTGCCGAGCCACCACATCGTTCTCGCTAGCAGACGTATCAAGAGGCACGACGCGCGAGGTAATCTCGAGCCCTGGAGTCTGGATCGAACCATCATCGGTTTCAATGGATCTGTCGCTAGAATAGCCGTCCTTTAGGTGCACGCCTCTGGCATTGAAAACGTCGTTGTCGTCGCTGTCCGAGTCAGGGTCACTGTGAGGGTAAGCATCGCTGCTGTTTGCAGAGTCCTCATTGACGTAGCTCAGACCCTCTTCTACAAACTCGCCCAGATCTTGGATAATGTTCACCAGCTCACCCTCGCTATCTGCCTTGGCCTTGGCCAGACGCAAGCGCAGGCGCTGCTGAAAAGCCAGCAGAATCTCTACCGCCTCCTCTGGCGTGTCAAGCTGAGCAATCATCCAGGTGCTCTTTTCAGACGAGCCGGTAGACGACGGCTGGCTGCCTCTGCTTGCATGACTAGCATTATCTGCCACACTATGAACCTGCTGGGGTGTAGAGTGACTGCTCGAGCTGCTTCCGCCACCAGACCCACTGCTTCCGCCATGCACAATCCCCAGATCCTGGCTTTTGACCACACTAAGGCGCCTGTGAGGAGCAGTTATTGCAGGGGTATGGTGTGGTAAATGCTTCACGAGCCTTTCGGCCTGTTGTGGTTGGTCGCTGCCACCCTCAGCCGATGCACTCTCTCCTGCACCTGCTTCTTTGCTTAGGCTGGATTTTCCCGAGTTGGGAGCAGTACTAGCACTAAGGCCAGAAGCCAAACCAAAAGCGGACCCAGATGCAGTTTTTGAGGAAATGTTAAGGCCCTGGGTTCCGTCAAGGCCTCCGCCGACTGCGACATGGCAGATATTTGCATACGCACCGCTGTTTGTTGGCGACGTGTGGCGACCAGATTCTGAAAACCCCCGTTGCAGATACGTCGGGTCAGCCATGAACGGGCTTACCATGGCGGTTGCACCACTGCTGCTGGCCGGCGAGAATGTGCCCAGGTCAAACGAGCCATTACCGCTGTGGGGGCCATGCGATGGAAACATTGTCGGTGTTTTGGGCACGTTGTTGCTGCCGCTGATATAGCTAGCAGAGCTGCCACGGCGATGACTAAACGAGCTAAGCCGACTGCGGTGCTTCTGGTTCCAGCTACGAAGGATCTTCTGCCACATCGATATGACATGGTGAGCTACTGCCGAGCGCGAATGCCCAGTGATATCGTCAATCCAGTCGTTCCATGCAACAGCACACGCGGGGTCAGTGCCATGAGATGGGCCAGTAGTACTACGTCTGGGCCGCACAGGTAGGGGCATGCCGCCTCCCAATGGTGCCTCAGAGTCTGGCCGCTGTGCTGAGCTACGGCGGCTTATGCCGACGCCCATGGGGTGGCTGTCAACTGTGCTTGCGGTGCTTCGGCGAGTAAAGCTGAGAATCTGGGGTGACGGAATGCCTTCGTGGTGGCCCGTCGAGCCACTTTCCGAATCGATGTGACGATGTAGGGAATTGTTTGCTTTTTCGCGGTTCCACCGACAAGCCTTGGTGCTACGTGATACTGCCAGCATATGCTCGTATGCATTGTCAGGACGCTTTATAACACGTGTCTGGCCGCCAAAATGCGATATGATTGGCATAAGCAGAAGGTCGGGCACAGATGTCGAGTGCTTGAGGTACATGTCGCTTGCGCTGCTATCAGGCGGGCCTTCGAGACCTGTATTTTTGTCGCCGCGCGTGGGACTACGCCATGCCGCTTGATGTGGCTGCTGCGATACTGACATCGACATCGACATCGAGGTTGCACCGTCACCTGCACCGGCACTGGTGTTGCCTTTACTCTCAGCACCAGCTGACTGCAATCCGTGTGATGGGTAGCGACGCAGGCGGGCAAACAGCAGGTGGTTGGGTGTTGAGCGCCCAGATGACGAGTCGTGGCTGCCGCGGTTGTCCGCTGAGAACAGTCTGCGGTGTCGCTGGTGGCGATGGCCCTGCGAGGCACTACTCTCTCGCTCAGATACAGGTGTATTCGGCCCGGACCCCTGCATCATTTCGTCGTCATCAATCATGCTAGTGTCGCCGGAGAATGCAGATGTGACATTGGGTGAAAATCCGGAAGGTAGCTCGCCGAATGGCACTGAGTGACCACCACCACTGCTACCTTTGCTGTCTGGGAACGGAATGGCCACATGCGAACGTGAGGACTGGCGGAACCTAGGCGACGTGCTGAACAGGGTCGGATCAACACTCGATGCACCACTGCGACGCTGGCGGTGCACTGCGGTATCGCCATGTCCACTAGTACCCAGACCTGCCAACGACGCGTCACCAATGCTGCGCTGAGAAGATCTCCTGCGGGACCTTATGTCGTCGCCAAACCCGGTAGCATGTGGATGTACATGTAAAGGTGTCGGCTGAATAGCACTGGGCTGTGCTGGCTGTGTGTTTGACGGGCGCTGGTTGGCAAAAGAGAGATCAAATACGCTGTAGCGTCTGGTTCTGCCCTTGCCTGTATTTGATGTTCGTAGCCCAGATGATGGCAGATCAGATTGCTGATGTTGCTGTTGTTGCTGTTGCTGCTGATCCCAGTCAGGCAATGTGCTGCTGTAGTCAGCCTGAGGGACGTCGTCACCGGCAATTGTGCCAAAGACGGAAGTTGGTGTAGCGGCAGACCATGATGAGTAGTTTGAGCTGGTGCGCCGAGCCACCGGCATGGCTACAGCCGTCTTTTCAAGACGCGGCGAAAAGTCGCCTGCCGACGACAGACCTATGGGCACTACCTTGTCTGACCCATATGCCTTTCGACGCGACTCTCGATTTCCAGCGCTGACAGCCGAGCCTATCGTGTCGCGCCGTCGTACACGACTCTCGATCAGCGTGCGCGGCGTGTCTACAGGCGCACGTACAGAGCTGGGCGTAATCGTGGGCGAGTTGCTGTCGACCGACTCGGACGCGGTATCTCGCATGTGCAGGCGCAGTCGCTCTGGAATTGGACATGTGCGGATCTGTGAACCGCGGTGCTGGAGCTGGTGCAACAATGCCGGATCCTCACGCATCGTCATTGCTGCAGCTGACGACGCAACACTCCCTGATATTTCGGACGCCATATCAATGCTACTGCTTGCAGCGGCATTGTCCTCCTCCCTGTAGGAGCGGCGATCGCCTCTGTTCGCGATATTGATTGGCTGCGGCGTCAGTCTGGCGCTGCTGTGCTTGCTCATTGCAAACAGTGCCTCGGAAGCCGCGTGTCTGGCAGCTACGTCACCGCCGTCACCGTGTGCAGACGGCTCGTCTCTGTCGTTGCCTATAGTGTACGCACACAATCGCACATTTGGTGGATATTTTTTCGAGTTGTGAACCCGATTAGGATCACAATATAGTCGGATCGATTAGTAGCGGTATCTGTGATGTTGTCCGCCGTATAATTCGCTTTGATATCTGCAAATGCGAGCATTACATGGCTCACAGGATACAGGTGATATTCAGGCGTGGCATGCTGACCCGATGCATTGTGATATTTTTCTATTTATGTTCTGCTTTTGGAACATAATGCGCTCGGGGCGCTGAGCTGAGCTATTGTCGCTAGCACTTGTGCTTTCATCGGAGGAAAAAAAAACTTGGGGAGAAGGATAGCTTACCAGGTATAGAATCCGGGTGCTGACTTCGGCTTGATCTGCTTGCAGTATCATCGAGAGAGTGGCTATGCTCGGTGGATTTCTCTAACGAGCGAGTGCTGCTTGTGCTCGTGCGTCTACTGCTGCTGATGCTCTGGCTGCCGCCCCGGTCACTCGGCGTGCTACTACTCTGACCGCTGCTATTGTTGCCACTAGCGTCCAGCGAGACGTCGTCGTTCTTGCGGCTGTTATCGTTTGAGTCTGTGTGGAAGCCAAAGATGCTGAAGAACCCAAAGCGTTTCCGCCGCGAGTGCGATCTGCCACCGCCGCCGCCGCCGCGCGTTCCAGAGGATGGATTGCCGCTCATATTTTAATACTGGTACAGGTTAGGGTGTGAATAGAAATACAGAGTTGGGTTACAAATACGGGGCAAAGAAGTGCCACAGGGTCTGAAAAGGAAGGTGGAGCTTGTCGATAGCACAGCTAACCGACGCTGCTGCGCAGAGATGTCTGAGCTGACTTTGCGAATAATCGGTACAAAATAAAGGGCGCAGAAGACTGTAGAATCCAGGTGCTAATGGTAGTTGAGTAGGGAAAAAGAGTGCGAATATAACAGCGAAATAGACGAGAAGCAGGATAGAAGCAAAATGTCTAATTACAATTTTTTTATCTGAGTGATGCAGCAGTGATGCGGACAGTGCGCTTCTGTGGGAAATCGAAGAGGCAATATAGCACCACCACAGCTTGCCGGCTAAAGAATGGTGTGGCCAGACAGCCAGAAAAAATATGCTGGACAATTAAAAGGCGGCGGACCCAGCAAGGGGTGGTGTGACATCCTTGCTGAAGAGTGGCCGGGAATCCCACTCTCCTTTCCTCTCCTTTTCTTCGTGTCCCTGCGACTCTTTTTTTATTTTGCTAACGTGCCTTGTGCCATTTCACTGCTGCACTCTCTGCACTTCTGCCAGAGCGGCAGAGAGATAATTCTTGTGTCCCAATATTACTTACTTTGTAATTGCATGGATTCTGCACCGGGGGCGTGCATTAAACAAAGAACGGAATTTACAATACCCGCCACCGTTTAAAATGGAAAGCCCAGAACATTAATTGGATATTGTAAATCTCCCAGCGCGCCAGCAGGGTGAGGGCGCGAGTCAGCCCCCGCTGACAATGCGGCCAGCGTGAATTGTTGCAACCAACCCAACAAACCGTGCCTAGGTCACATGGCTGCTTAAAAATCGGTGCGGCTGGAAAGCGTAGAAGGCCAGGCTTTTTTTCCCTAGTCGCCCTGCTCTTCTCTGCCGCTTGCTTTCCACGGCGCACTCGTGCTATGCGTCTTCTATATTGCGAAGCTCGCTGGTCAATCAGCAGACGTCTTGTAGTAGGCGCGCTTTAATGGCTGCACTTGTCCACACATATACCCATACAACAGGGACGGTGCCACATGATTCGAGGTTCATTCACATCTATTGACAGTATTGCTCTGCATGGACCTCATCAATGGCTGGTCGCGTGAACTGAGCACAAGTCGCTGATCCACCGTAATCAATAGATCACTGACGCGAAACCTGTTCCCTCCGCGATTCGCGCAGCAATAGGCGCGCGTTAATCTGCTGGAACCGAGTCTTTGCGCGGTCCTTCTTGTGTTTTGGAATCTGTTTGACTTTATTTCTTGAATTTGCATTCTGGTCTGCGTTCCCTGTCCTGATTAGCACTGCGCAATGCCCGACACCGACAGTTCCAATTCGGGACTACCAGACGCCGAGGCAGACGCTCCGGAGGAGCTGTGCCAGGTGCCTAAGGTGCATCCGTTCTTCCTTCCCTTGTCTGCGAAGCGCACACGCGCGTCTTCTGCGGCTGACAAAGAGGGCGATCATAAAGAGGCTGCGTCGGAAGCCGCCATTGATTCTCAGCAGCCCAAGCGCCCGAAGCAAAAGGTCACCGGGATAGCACTTGCACCTACCGTCGCTGCATCGTCTGCTGCAGCTACGGCAACGGGGGAAAAGCGTGGACGCAAGCCAAAGTCCGGCGTGCAAACAATACAGGGGTCAGCCGTTGGAAAATCTGCGAAAATACACTCGTTTTTTGCGGTCAACACAAAGCGCTCAGCTGTTCAGTCACCAGCTATTTCGATGCAGCAGGAGCAGGCGTGTATTGACGCTGAAAGTGTAAGCAGTGCTCATATTGATGCCGCCACCGGCAATAGTGACGCAGCTTCGGCTTATCCAACACCTGCATTTGAGGCACCAAAGCCCCGACGTCCTCTGTTTCGCTCGACCGGTATTCCAGCGCCGTACCCGACCGAGTACACGCACGTTCCAGCACCCGTATATACCCCGTTTGAGCAAAGAGCAGGACTTACACAAAGCGATCGCTTTCCAGTCGGCTCTGTCGATTCTGTCACTTTGCAAGGCGTGCTCTCGGGCCTTGCATACGCCAGACCCATAGACTTGGTCGATGGCGGGTGCGTTCAGTGGCGACAATGCCTGAGTTCTGAAATGAGCGCCGAACAGATACCAGATCGCATCTCAGTTCCTGGAACCTATACTGTCATAAGAGCAACCCCGGCACGTACAATCCCTGATGCAGCCACCATGCCACACGTACCAGCGCATCTGCAATTCGCCGTTCCATTCTTAGAATCGCTTTGTAATCAGGATGTGCAGCCGGACAAAAGCGCATCCGCCACGCAGCTGCTGGCCCTACGCTGTCGGCCAAAAAGGGCATCCGGGGTGCTTGGGAATCGGCGTGCTGTCCTTCGCCTGCATTCATGGATCGAAGGCATGCGACTAAAACGTCCATCTTCGACATTAGAAAACGATGCGCCATCTGTTCCAGACAAGCCAGCCGGAAAGCCAGGATTTCGCTTTGGTCGTGGACCACGGCGTGTCGCCAAAAATCGTATCGGTAGCAGTGGCAGCGGCAGCGACAGTAAGTCTGATAGCAGCGATGACTTTATGCCACAAAAGTCACTCAGGTCTAGACGAGCCAGAAACAACGACATGGACGATGTGATGGCGTGGGCACAGAGCGATGGGACAATAAACAGCGTGCGCGAGCTGAAGCGTGCTGTGCCGCGCAGACACCGACGGCAGGGGAGCAGCGGCAGCGCAAGCGAGACCGAGTCATTTTCGAATGTCATCTTGCTGGAGGGACCATCTGGCTCTGGGAAAACTGCTGCTGTGTATGCGTGCGCTGAAGAGAGTGGGTTTGAGGTGTACGAGATCCATCCTGGGCAGCGGCGAAGCGGCAAGGATGTTTTGGCGATTTTAGAGGACGTTATCCTGAGCCATACAATTAGCAATTCCACAGGAAGTGGGAATGCCAGGATGCTAACAGCAGCGGATTCAGCTATAAGCGGTGCTGTTAACCAGCTCCTGATCCTTATCGAGGAGGTCGACGTCTTGTTTGAACAGGATATCCGGCTCTGGCCAGCGCTTAAACAGCTAGCTCTCAAAAGCCGACGCCCAATCGTGCTTACATGTACCGACTCAAACTGCGTCCGCTGGGATTCGTTTAGCTTTCACTCAGTTCTGCGTTTCACAAGGCCCACTGAAAGCATTCTAGTCCCTTATTGCTTTCTGCTCTGTTTGTCAGAGGGTACGCTTGTATCGCCGGTCGACCTTGTGGAGCTATGCCGAAATACCGCCTGCGACATCAACCGGATACTGTGCGAGCTCGATATTGTTATCAGACGAGTCACCATCCAGCAGCAGTCCAGCGTCAGCGACTCGATCGAATCCTCTGATAGCACGTGGCTGGACCTAGGTGGCGCGTTGTCCTGGCTATTCAACCCACTCGATCCTGGCGAGACACCAGAGTCCCGCTACAGTTTTTGGATGGATCTAATTGGATCCGTACAGCCAGCAACCAGGGACATCAGCAACGAAACCTGGTTCCATATGTGGCCAGAAGCACCACCGACATTTGGCGATCTTTCTTTGTCTGATACTGCATCATCTACCAGACCACCAATTGCGACAGCGCATCTGAACTCATTCCATGCCCAGCGCACACGAGCTGCTGCTGCAGTTGCATCTGGAACATTACTGGCAGCAACTACATCGCAGCATTCGGATATCTCGACATCCCTAAGCCCTGGACTGTTGTCTCTGCCTGTTCTTGTTTCGTCTGTATCCATATCAGCGGAGCCGTCTGACCTTACTGAAACACGCCCCGCGCAAATTCAAAGCCAGCCAGAGGTACCAATGTCAAGCTCGGATCTAGAGCAGCTGGAGATCATGTCTGCAGCACTGGACACGCTTTCACTATCGTGCGTTTACACTCGTGAGACTCCTGCCCAGCGCGAATGCCAGATGGAGCCGCTTCATTCTACCATAGCACCGATGTCGGACGGCTGTCTTGATGTCAGCTATGTTGTTCTGGACTTTGATGTACTGACCCGCCACAATACGACCCTGCTGCCTGATAGCTCAAATGCAAATGGGCAGCGCACAATCGCAGAGCTCGATAGCTATCTGAAATCATCGGCATCCGTCTCTCTTCTCAATACGCTCGCTCCAGAGATGGAACAAAAGGTATATACCGACGAAGTTGACCGAATGCTTGAGTCGCAGGAAGCGAGCGCGCCGTTTACACCGCCCCCCGAAATGAACAAACGGGGTATTATCCGCAACGGCTTGAATAGCGCAGTTGATTTTGTTTCAATGTGGCCGCAGCGATGCGAGCCAGATCGAATGGTTGAGACTGCAGGTTACCTGTCACTAATGGTGACCTGGGACTGGATCCATCAAGGCAAAGTGCCCCCGCCGCGACACCACAAACTGGAATCGGAGACACGGTCCGAGTCTACGCAATCCAGCGACAACGGCCTTGCAGATCATGGTATTCAGCATCTGTATCGTATCGGCAACCGGCGTACGCGAATGAACACATATCGCGCACATATAAAGCGCATGCCCACCGAGATGCAGCAGTCCATTGTAGACTGGAGCAACTTTGAATAAAGAAAGGTTACTTGGTTATTAATGAAGAAAGAGAGCAGAAAATAACTAGCTGTGAGCTATCCGGTCAACCATGGATATGCCGTTGCGGAAGCGAGCACGGAAGACGACGTTGGCATTGTTGAACATGCCTTCCTTCAGCGAAACGACAATGAACTGTGACCCCTTGAACCGCGTGCGGAACAGCTGGCCAATGTTCTGGGTATGCGACGGATCGAGCGCTGCGTCAATCTCGTCAAGAATGTACATGGGCGCAGGCTTGAACTGCAGCAGAGACATGATGAGAGACAGCGCAATCAGCGACCGCTGCCCTCCACTAAGCTCAGTCAGGCTCTGCTTCCAGACGCCACCCAGATTGACCCGAACAGCCAGACCGGCAGATAGTGGCTGGCCCTCAAGCATCTCGAGCTTGGCCGTGTTCCCGGGCAAAAGCTCGCCAAAGATGGCACCAAAGTCGTCGTTGACCAGCTTCCACGTACGCTCGAGTGTCTCAACCTTGTACTTGTCTAGCGACGAAATGGTCTCCTCGATCTTGCGCTTGTCGCGAATGACAGTCTTGAGCATCTGCGTTAGTGCGGCTTCGCGCTTTGTGACGTTCTCAATGTTGGTCATGACTGCAGTGTTTGTCGTTTTGCGCATCGATGCAAACTGCTCCTCGAGCTTGCGCAGATTGCGCTTGGCCTGCACCGGGTCGTTCTTGACAAAGTCGTATGGCGTGTCTGCCTGGCCAAAGGACTGCTTCTGGTCAACGATCCACGGATGCTCACGCAGAAGAGTCTCGAGCGTGCGCTTGTGCTTGCTCTGCGCCGACTCGTACCGCTCAAGCTCGTGTGCCAGCTGTTCGCTCTCGAGCTGCACGGTGGTCTGGTCTGACTGCAGGTTCCGGTGGATCTGGTCGAGCTCGGCGATCTCCTTGTCGTACACCATTAGCTTTTTGCTCAAGCGACTGACTGCAGCCTGCTTCGTGTCTAGCTCCTCCTTAGTAAGCGCAAGTGTCGTTTCGATGTCCTTGTGCTCTGCCTCGAGCGTCACAATGGCCGCATCGCTCGTCTCGCTCTGTGTGACAAGGTCTGCAATCTCGCTCTCAATCTCCTCCTTCTCGAGAGTCACTTGCTGCGTCACTCGCTGGCATTCCTTCATCCTCTCCTCGGCCTTGGGCAGAGCTTGCTTCAGGGTTGTTAGCCGCTTTTTGAGCTGCTTGATCTTGCCACCCTTGTCCTGGCTGAATTCGCCCATCTCCTTCTCAATCTTGCCCGCGCGCGCCAATGCCAGATCGTGCTTGGATGTAGCCTCGGGAATAATCGCCTCTTGAACGGCAAGCTCAGAGGCAATCTCTTCAAGGCGTGCCGACAGCTGGGTATGCGAACTGTACGAAAGCTGCTGCTCGACAAGCGATAGCTTGTGCTTGACCAGATCGAGCTCGCGAGATATTTGGGCGTGCTCATCGCGAAGCTCGTCAATTGTGGCCAGCTGGGACTCGACCTCAGCCAGCTCCTTGCGCAGAGATGCGTGTTGCGCGCGTGCAGCCTTGAGCTCCTGTAGCTTGCTAAGAACACCAGAGTTTGACGGCCGCGAGCCGCCCTGCATAGTTCCAGATGGGTCGTAGACATCGCCCTCTAGAGTCACAGCCTTCTTGCGGATGTTCTTGTGGAATGCCATCTGCTCGGCAGTCTGGGGGTCCTTGCAGATAAACGTCGAGCCAAAGACATATGCCATCGCCTTCTCAACATCGTCCGAGTACCCGACTAGCGAAAGTGCGGTATCGACCTTGCCTGGTGCCAGACTCTTGGCAAAGTTTACGATTCCCGGGTCTAGCTGGTTTGCGGCAATCTTGTTGAGCGGAATGATTGTGACACGACGCTTCAGCTTTCCGTTTTTGATTAGCTGCGAACCCGTATCGTCGTCGTCAACAATAACGTTGTAGATGCGTCCGCCGGCCGTGATCTCAAGCGCAACAGCTGCGAACTTGTTCTTGTCCTCGATGTTGATAAGCGTGGCGACAAGTCCCTTGACCTTGCTCCGGTCAAAGTTGCGAACAGGATCCTGGTACTGGAAATCAAAGTTGCTCGACTGCGCCTCCAAGCGACGGCGGTGCTCGTCGACCGACTCGAGACGATCCAGAATCTCGCTACGCTTGTTTTCAAGCTCGTTCTTTGCATCCCGGTTATAGGCGTGGTTGGTCAGTCGGGCGGCGAGCGAGCTGATCTGGCCCTCGTGTTTCTTCTTCTCGCTAAGCAGGTTGGCGTTGTCGCCATGCGCCTTCTTAAGGTTGCCTCGAATGTCCTTAGCTTCGTCGTTAAGCAGGCCGATGCGAAGCTTTGCCTGCTCGATCGCGGTAGCAGCATCGCTGGCCTCCTTCTTGGCCTCCTGCAGTTGCTGCATAAATCCTCCTTCGCGGCCCTCATCCGTGGAAACGCCGGTCGTCAAGGACTGGAGCAGCTCTTCGAGCTGGCTCACATCCTTGACCTTCTCGTCGTACTGAAGCTTCTCGTGGCTGTACTTTTCGGACTGCTTCCGGAACTTGTCTGCACGCTTGGCCAGCTCGCCCTCGTATTCGGCCTTTGACGCGAGGATCTTTGCCTTTCCGGCCTGCTCCTCGTTGATCGACGCAACCTTTAGATCACTCTGTGTCTTAATCTTGACCAGCTCCTTAGCGAGGGCATCAACCTGGCTCTGCAGCGACTTGAACTCGCCATTGGATGTCATCTCGCTCTTCCGCCTCTCCTCGGTCTGGGCCTTGTTTTTGACGTTTTTGGCAATCTCGACTTTGAGCGTCTCCAGCTGCTCGGCCATGCGCTCGAGCCTTGCTTTGCTCTCGACTAGGGATGTGCTTCCGTTGCTCACAGCCTCCTCGCACTTTGTATAGTCGTATGCAACGACGAGACGGCGCAGACGATCAAGCTCAATCTCTACCTTCTGGTACTCGAGGTACGCCTGCTTTTCCTGGCGCAGCTTGTCAAGCTTGGGCACGATCTCCTCGTCCAGAATCGACGAAATCTCCTCAATCTTCTTGTCCTTCTTGGACATTGTCTTCTGTGCCTTGTCCTTCCGCTCCTCGAACATGCGCGTGCCGGCTGCCTCCTCAATCATCGCCAGGATCTCGGGCGGCTGCATATTCAGAACCTGAGTGATCTTTCCCTGCATAATGAGAAAATGCGGGTTGTTAATGCTGAGCTGCACCGACTGGAGCATGTTGGCGACAGCCTGCTCCTGTGCTGAGTGACCGTTGATCATGTACTTGTTCTTGCCGCCGACCATGATCTATGCAAGGTATAAGCGACATTGAGATACGCGAGTGTGTGCACCCATGGTTAGCTATTTGCTGCTGCCGCTTTTGCTGAATAAAATTGACTGCTGTCAGTGCATATTGACGCTGTATCTTCTTACCTGGCGTGTTAGCGAAATCTGCTTGTAGTCCTCGTAGCCCAGGGGACTAGTCTTGCGGTCATTGTTCTTGAAGACAACTGTGACCGACGCCTTTGTAATGCCGGCCTGGCCGCGCTTGTAGATGAGGTCTTGAATATTGTTGGCACGGAGCTAAGCAGTACCAAGAAGGAATACGTTTTAGCACTATCTCTGTATGGAGCAGCGAATTGCTCGAGAAGGTAATTGTGTGTCTCTTTTTCAACCTTGCACTTTCTGACCCCCAACTTACCAGCTTGTAGTTGCGAATGCCGAGAACAAAACATATGGCGTCGAGAATGTTGGATTTGCCAGAGCCGTTCAGACCGGTGATTGCGTTGAACTCGTGGTCCCAGCCAGTAATGTGTGTACGCGCAGCGTACGATTTGAAACCGTCGATAATGAGCTCCTCGACGTACATTGGAATGAATATGCAGACCAGAAACAAGAAGAAGCTAGTATTAACAAGTCCGTGAAAAGTGGGAAGAAAAGAGGGCCGGAAGAATACGCTTCCTGACGGCAGCAACGTGTTTGTCCCTAACTTTTTTTCTCTGTCTGTCTGGCTGTTTGTTTAGGATAAGATCGAATCAGCGAGGATCACTCCTGGCTGATTATTTTCACGTGACTTGAAGTGCGGGCAATTTTCAAGTGGTGCAATTCGCCCAGCCGATGAGACACACTCGCGATATGGCGAAATATTTGGCCAATAGCACACAAGATGGCCCAGACAGTACAATAGCACTGGACATCGTCTCCCTTCTGGGAAGGTGCCTCGCAGCAATGCACTATTAATTTGCAGGATGCTCTTATCTCTGCACGGCATCCTGCTAGCCGCAGACGCATCTCTGCTCTACTCTGCTTTGGCACTTTTAATACACATTAACTGAGATCATGTCAGCTACCAACATTACATGGCACGATGGCCACGTATCGCGCGACGAGCGTGCCCAGCTTCTTAAGCAGAAGGGACTGACCATCTGGTTCACCGGTCTCTCGGCTTCGGGAAAGAGCACCGTGGCAAGCGCGCTTGAGCAGTACCTTCTGCACCAGGGCGTCAACGCCTACCGCCTGGATGGTGACAACATCCGCTTTGGGCTGAATAAGAATCTCGGATTTAGCCCCGAGGATCGCACGGAGAACATCCGTCGTATTGCCGAGGTCAGCAAGCTGTTTGCCGACGCATCCACTGTTGCCATCACCAGCTTTATCTCGCCCTACCGCTCGGACCGCGATAGCGCTCGGCAGCTACACGCGGACGCAGGCATTCCATTTGTCGAGGTCTTCGCTGACGTCCCGGTCAGCGTGGCCGAGGAGCGTGACCCGAAGGGGCTGTACAAGAAGGCCCGTGCTGGCGAGATCAAGGAGTTCACCGGAATCAGCGCACCCTACGAGGCGCCCGAGAGCCCTGAAATACACATTCGCACCGACCAGACGCCGATTGCTGAGGCCGTTGCTCAGATTGCCAAGTATCTCACCGAGAACAAGCTCATCTAGCTTTCAATAAAAAAAGTATATTAATCCAACCGACTAAACAGACAGCAGTGGGACCCCTGAGCTATACCTTAGTCCTTCTTCTCCTCATCCTTGGACTCCTCATCCTCCTCCTCCTTGGACTCCTCATCATCGTCCTTGGACTCGGACGAAGCAAGCTTCTTGTTGCTCTCGCGGGCATCCTCGAATGCCTCCTTGAACTTGTTTGCGTTATCCGAGTTTCCGAAGCGGATGGCAAGGAGCTGGCGCTCGGGCACCTCGTCGACAAGGTCAGCGGCGACGTTCCAGACCCAGCTGCGGTCAGAGCCGACGTTGGGCGAGAGAACCATGTCATCGGTGATGTAGTGGTTGGCGCAGACCTTGAGAGTCTTGTCGCGGCGCATCAGCAGACGGATCTTGCCGGTGTCGTTGTGCTTCAGAAGCTTAACATCGCCGGTACCGCGCTCCTTCCACTCCTTGGCCTCGGTGTCAAAGCGGAACAGCTTGGCGCGCCTACAGAAAATATCGGTATTAGCACCGGTCCAGAATAGCGCTGGGGCTGAGATGCAATTGCGGAATGCACAAATGTACTTACATCTTGAAAATGGGCTCCTCGTCCTCCTCGTGGGACTTGACGACGACATCGTCAAGCTTGACAAGGGGCTCAAAGTGAACATCGGGGCTCTCGACAACCTCCTCCTACCATAGTGCAGTTAACAAACGTGGCACATAAAGCAAATACAACGAATTAGCAAATAGGCTGCGCATTCAGCTATCCGAAATGCAGCGGCGGATTCCGCGCCTTCTCTCGAGCCGGCTATCTTACCTGAGCCTCAGCGGCGGCGACATTCTTGTTCTCGGTGTCTGACATTGTTGGATTATAGTATTTTTTGAGAGGTGTAATAAAGTATTGAAACGTGTAAACAAAAACCAGAAGGGCATCGACGTTCGATGCGGTTCCACTGTCGTGGATCACAAGGTGGAAAAGGTTTTCGATTTCGGCTCGAGCCGAGCCGAGCCGAATATGATTCCGAGTCACAGTCTTGCTCACCCAATATCTGGCATTGAGAAAATGACGCTTTGCACATGTGCTGTGGTGCGGTTGGGGAGAGCCAAGAGGTGATGAGGAAGGGCGCGCAGCAGCGCCTGTGCTCTCGGCATCCTGCAATCAACCGAAGGACTTCTCTTTCCCTTCAGCCTTGCAACGCCAAGGGTGGGGGAGCGCACTTTTTGCCGACGCATGATCGGCGCGGAGTGGGGCGGTGGGAGAGCATTTCCTCTTCGGCCAACCAGCGTCGACCGATTCCATGAGCCATTCCTTGAGCGATCATATTCATGCAGACGGAAAAGCGCATCTCTGATGGCGTCCCAATTTAATAGGGCTGATTTTTCCTGCTAACCGCGCTCAAGAGAAGGAGGATGAGAAAACCCAGCAGTGATTGTGATTCGAGATGGCCGAGGCAAGGCAGAAGAGATGGCTGACTAGTGGCACGGCTTTTGACCACTCTTTAGCGCTTTAGCAATGAAGGTTTTGCGGCCCGGGTGGATTGATATGCAAACCCTAGTCGCCTGAATGAATGAAAGAGTGCGCGCGTGCATTTTAAGGTTATTTTTGGTCGCCCCAAGAGAGAGAAGCAGCAGGCCAGCATGTTCATTCAGGAATGTGCAGGAGCGCAGCAGTGACAGTGGCAATGGCAGCAGAAGCAGCATCAGAAGCGGGGCGAGCACCACTAATATCCACCACATTGTGCTCTCGTCCATACCAATGCGGTGGCGGACCAAGAGACGTCAGCAATGCCCGCGCAGCCCTTTTTCTTACCAATATTATCCCACTTGAAATTATTCTCTTTCCATGCGGCCATGGAGAGGGGGGAAAAGGACCCGGCGAACTCTCGAGTGCGCTTGCGATAGATACATTTCCAAACCACGGATGACGGATACCAGACGAATCGTCCTTTCCTCTTTTCTTCATCCTTTTTTAAACATTCTTTTCTTTGCGCCCGTCTACATTTTTACACTCTGTAGCTGCCGAATTTTGTTTGCCCGCTCAACCTATTTCGAGTCCCGAAAGATCGCCCAATCGTCAATATTTGCCTCATTTCCATTTTCAGCTCATATTGATTCACCTCTCGGCACATCTATCAGTTGCCGTTTAGGTTTTTTTCTTCCTTCTTTTTGTGCCAATTGCACTTTGGTTATTGTATATTCAGCTGCCCGTGTCCTGTGCCCGCTGTTTGATAGTCGGCTCCAAATTAGAGCAGGCAGGGAATCAGGTAGCCTCTGTTGGATTGCCATCTTCTGGCTTCTCGAATTTTTTTTTTTGGTTTTCGCACAATTGCGCTTTGTCTTATTAGCCTCGATTATAGCATCTTTTTGTTGCCTCCCCACGCGCTCGCACAAATAGGACCCAGGTACGTTTTTTTTAAATCCGGCCGGAGTGATCTGCTGACAGGCGTTGCACCACTGTGCCGCACAGCACACGCATGTTCTCATTCACTCTGCTGTCTAAGCGCCTTTTTGTCGTTTTTCAATTATTCTCAATATGACAATGGGCCTGCCCCCCATGTATCTCGCACGCATATGTGCGCTCATCCCTCTCTCCATTATTTTGCTTTTATATATGTTGCACGGACTGCAGGCGTTATTGTACATTAGATGCAGCTGGAATTGGTCACTGCTGCTGCTGCTGCTTCCGCTTTCATATCTATAACGTATCAGCTGGGGTCGCATTGTATAGGGATCGTTTAGCAGAGCTGAAGCAGGTGATTTAAAAAAAACTTGCTTTTATTCTACAAATACCCGGACTATCTGCACCTGCTCAAGTGAGTTTCTTTTTACATGGTTTGTTTCCTGTTGGTGCAACTGCATGTAAAGATTAGCCCTGTCCATCATTAGGTATCAATTTGTTTGCCCGTGTGCAGAAATTGAGCTAATATGATACTCGCACTCTTTGCCTTGCGGATGTTGCACATCCTCTTCCATTTCCTAATTCTCCCGCTCCCTGCTTCTTCTTTTTTCCCTCTCGCGCGCACTTGACAAAAGAGTTCTTGAAGTGCTTAATGAATGCCCGATAAACGTGGTAATCGCTATGCAAAACGAGCAGCAGCAACAGCAGCAAGCACATTTTTCTCTTTTTCTTTTATCTTGCTAACGCAGGTCACTGCTGCGGGCATGATACATGGTGCACATCTTATCCGTCCTTTTTTTGTCTTGCCTTTTACCTAAAGGCGCTGATCCTCAATGTTTATTTTTGTTGGACGATTGAGGCAATGTCCAAGATGTTGACAAACGGCTGTTTTCGTCTTAATTAAAAATATATCTGTGTGCAGACGCCCTTGTCCTTCCTATTCATCTCTGTTTTCCTCCCGCTCATTCTCCTTGTTGTGTCCTTTGCGTGCCATTTTTCTTCGTTTTCACAATTATCTCAATGAATTCATCCAATTACGCTGACAATTGTGCAAAATGTACGCTCTAACCTTTAGTTTTCTGGCATACAATTATTCTATTAATCTGTAGCGTAATCGAGAAGGAAAGACACCGGTCTCCTTTTGTTGTCTTCTCAGCGCATACTTGTATCTCCATATATCTTATCTCTTCTTGTCCTCCTTCTTATTTCCCCCTCTCCTCGTATTTTATTTTTCACCAGGTTTTGCTGGCTAATGGTTCAGGCAGGTGCACTCTACACAGCACCAGTTGCTTCAATCCATCCCGCCATGGATAAACCTCACTACCCGTCGCCATCCGACAGGGACAGCGGGGTGCAAACAACTCCCACTGCATCTGCACCTGTGCCTGTCCCTCCTTCTCTGTCCACAACCAATAGTGGGTTTAGCCATCCGGCAGCAGCGCCTTCAAGAGTTCAAATGCAGGCGCATCAATTTTCTGGAACCAACGACTTTTCAGCCTTGTATTCTTCATCGACATCAATCCAGAATCTTTCGCAAGCACAGCCGCCACTGCAGCCACCATCACTACAAGTGCTACCGGGGCATTCTGCAGTAAATGGCCATCCTGGTCAGAGGTTTAGTCAACAGCCATTCGACATGTCTTCGCTCTCTGCGCCCTCGCAACAAACTCAGAAACAGCAAATGTCGTCACAGCAACCGCAAACCGGCTTTCAGGCGCAGCAGTCACAGTTCCAGGTGTATCTTCCAGCACGCTCAAACACACAGGTGCATCAGTCACCAGCTCAAAACAGCAGTGGCGGTGGCGGCGCCAGTACCCATGAAGAGGGTTCGCCACCTGACCCGGCAGCATCGAGCTCAGACCCGATAATTTCCGTGAACAACTCGAACATCTGCGACATAATGCTGCTCCTAAACGGCACAATCAGTATCCGCCCGGGGACATCCGGGAAGCCGCCGTACTCGTACGCAACACTGATAACGTATGCTATTCTGCAGCACCCGCGCAGACAGATGACTCTAAACGAGATATACACCTGGGTCATCACACACTACCCGTATTTTAATACCGCCGGATCTGGATGGAAGAATTCGATTCGGCACAACCTGTCGCTCAACAAGACGTTTGTACGCATCCCGCGGCCTGTCAACGAGCCCGGCAAGGGTGCGTATTGGGCAGTCGACTCGGATGTGCTGGGCGAGACGATAAGAAACAAAAACAAGCCGCAGATACACAAGTACCAGATACAGCAGGATGCTAGCCTGGACGCAGGCCCGTCTATGTCAGGGAGTACGTTGGGTATGAACAGCTCCGATCCAGCGGGAACGGCAGCGGCGGCGGTAGCAGCAGCGGCGGCAGCAGCAGCAGCATCGGGCTTTCCAGCCGGGTTTCCGCAGTACCCGCTAATGTCGGCCGACCAGCCGGGGTTCACTTCACCCGGCAACTCGCTGATGATGGGCATGACATCGAGCATCAGCGACTTTGGCATGTTTCCGCGTATGGCATCGTTTTCATCATCAGGCGGGATGCAAGTGCCACGAAGGGCTTCCTTGCAAATTCCGCCGACTGCCCACAGGTATCATCCGTACTCAATGATTGGAGCGCCGTCGCTTGGAGCAGCAGCAGCAGCTGGTGTTCAATCTACATCGCCAATGGCGCCACCACCGCTTCCACGACAGCAGGCGCAGCTTCAGTCACAATCGCAGGCGCCACAATCGTCGATGTTTGTTTCGATCAACCCCTTTGTTTCATCCGTTGTGCCGGCAGGAAGTGGCTTGCCTGCTAATGCACCGGGGTCTCTTGCGATTGGCCAGGGCAGCAGTAGCGCACAGACAATGTCGCACGTGCACCAGCCACCACGGCCACCGCCAGGGATCCCGCACCTGAACATCAGCGCCCTCGATACCGCAGCAGCAGCAGCGGCAGCAGTAGTAACAAGGGCAGATTCGAAATCTCAGTCAACGACGCCTGTCATTGCCAAGTCTGGACAGCCGAACCAGCCGATGGCAAATCCACTATCTCTGCACACGCACCTGCAGGTAAAGCCGACGCCATCGTTGCCGGAGTATCTTCTAGCTCCGCATCAGACGCTTACTCACCCGCAGCAGAAGCAGTTTATGACGGCATCGCCTGAGAGCAGACTTGCCGAAAAGCATTCTGGGCTGGTGGATGACACTATTGCGGGCAGTGTGGAGCATATGATGAAGCGGCGAAAAGTGGAGCAGCCGGGCACAGCAGAGCAGCTAGGGTCAAATCCTATTGTAGATATCGATACGGTCACTTCTGGAATTAACGACATTGCGACGTATTTTTCGTTTGGCGAGGCATCTGGTGTTGGACAGAGTTCGCTACAGCCACAGCCACCACCACAGGCGCAGCCACTGTCACATTCACAGCCACCATCCCTGCAGCAGCAGCAGCAACAGCCTGAGCAATATTATCAGTACAGACCTCCTACTTCCTCCTCACACTAGACTAGATCCAAACACTATTTTTCTTTTTTAAATAACCAATGTAAATACACTACGGCCAGATGTCACTGTGCATCTCCGCATTCGATTAGTCTGCACATTGTTGCATGCCAATAGGTGTGTAGCGAATGAAACGAAACAGACTGGGAGGGATTACGCACTGACTGCTGACCCGTGGTCTGCTTGATGCCAAGACGAGTCCTCATGTATTGATCTGAAGGGGATATCATAGCCACTAGGTGTGCTGCAGTATATGCATGTAATCTGGCTCGGGGTTATTCCTGCTAGGCAAGCAGGCAGCTTTTTTCGTATTTTATTTCGACTTGCAGCTCAATGTAGGTTTGGTTGGCCCATCTCCTCTGAGAAGCGCGGCGGGGTTCCCTTTGTAAATTATGATGCGCGCAAACAGAAACTCTGAAATAGAGACAAAAAACCTGTTTTCGATGTTCCTAGGAGCCACAAAGCGGGAGAGAGAGAGATGGAGAAAAAAAAACGACAGCACTCAGGTAGACGGCGGACCTTCTTTCTTCTTCCTTCCTTCCTTGCTTCCCATCTTTTTTATTGCACTCTAACCTTCTCTCCTCTTTTCCCAACACCATCTATCTCTCCCTGTCAAGCAGATAACCAACCACTCCCTCTTTCCCCCTCCCTCACACCATAGAACTTCACTCTCATTACTCATCTCTCTCTCTCTATTCTCCCCTAAACAAACAAAGCTAAAAGAAAAATGGGCATCTTTGGTGGCAGGAACAACGACGTTGGTGGCACGGCTGTGGATTTCGAGCTTGACACCGGCGCGGCAGTCCTGGTCAGCATCGAGGACCAGGAGATCTACAGCAAGACGCTGGGCACGACAAACAGCCTCTTCGGCGGCGGCGGCGGGCGGCGGCGGCGGTCCATCGGTGAGCTCAAGGGGGCGTTGTATTCGCTGGAAGACAACGACATTGACTCGGAGGACGAGGACGAAAAGATGCACAGCGTTGCCAACCGCCAGCGACGCAAGTCTAACGCAGGGTTTACGGCTATCGGCGATACTGACGGGAACGGGTTCCCGACTATCGAGGGGTACACTGTTCTGAGCCGTATTGGAGAGTAAGTATCCTGAAAAAGGAAAGGGAGAGGGAAAGCATAATGAAGCGGAGAGAGAGGCATATGAACAATGACGCATTGTCGGGGATAATGGCCCTAGCGGTCATTATTACTGACAAAATTGGCCGCGGAGCACTCATCGTTTTTCTCATGACATGCGGGACATGACATTTCTTCTGCATCTACGCCTAACGTAATTATTCGTATACTTACATCATTGTTGCGGAAATGATAGGGGCGCGTTCAGCAAGGTTTACAGGGCGCAGCATGACGCGACGGGCGAGGACGTGGCGATCAAGGCGATATGCAAAACAGGGCTGACACCGGTGCAGGTGGCGAACATCAACAAGGAGGTTGCGATCATGGAGAGCCTGAAGCACCCGCGGGTGATCCGGCTGCACGGGTTCTGCGAGACACGCGACTACTTCTACCTTGTCATGGAGTACGCTCCGGGCGGCGAGCTGTTCGACCGCGTGCTGCAGCTGACGTACCTGAGCGAGCGGCTGGCGCGCCACGTCATCATCCAGGTGGCCGAGGCGGTGCAGTATCTGCACGCGAACGGGATTGTGCAGCGGGACCTGAAGCTCGAGAACGTGGTGTTCGAGTCGATCCCGGTGGTGCCGTCGGGGGTCAAGGAGCAGCAGCGGCAGGGCGACACGAACGAGAAGGCCGAGGAGGGCCTGTTTGTGCCCGGCGTGGGCGGCGGCGGCATCGGGCGGGTGAAGCTGATTGACTTTGGGCTGAGCAAAGTGGTGTGGAACCAGGCGACGCACACGCCCTGCGGCACCACGGGGTACGCGGCGCCCGAGGTGGTGCGCGACGAGCTGTACACAAAGTCTGTGGACATGTGGGGCATCGGCTGCATGCTGTACGCGATGGTGTGCGGGTTCCCGCCGTTCTACGACGAGGACGTCAAGGTACTGACGCGCAAGGTGGCGCTGGGGCAGTACGAGTTCCTGTCGCCCTGGTGGGACCACGTTAATCCGCAGATCAAGCAGCTGATCGGCCACCTGCTCGAGCTGGACCCGGCCAGGCGGTACACGATCCAGGACTTTATGCGCCACCCCTGGGTGGTCGACGGGCTCAACGAGATGTACGACAGCGCGGCGGTGGCGGCGGCGGCACGCTCGTCGGTCAACAAGCGGCGCGTCGGCGCATTGACGGGCCCCGCGAGACAGCAGCAGCAGCTACTGCAACAGCTGCAGCAGCAGCACCTGCTGTTGCAGCCGCTGGCGTCGCCGAGGAACACGATGAAGAACGCGTATGACCTGGCGTACGCGATGCGCAGGCTGGGCGACGACGAGTCGGCGTTCCAGCTGTACGCCACGACGCCCGTGTGGGAGTCAGCGTTCGGGCAGCACGGGATCAAGAGCCCCGGGCCGCTCAGCAGCGAGTTCCAACAGCAACAGCAGCAGCAGCAGAGACGCAATAACAGGGGGCGTGAGCCGGCGACGCCGCGGACGCAGAACCTGGCCAGCGGGTGGGTCAACATCCAGGCGGTGGCGACGCCGCTGCAGCAGAGGCACTGCTGGCAGGGCACGATGCTCGGCAGCCCCGTCGACCTGCACGCGGCAGAGGAGGACCTCAACCTCATCTCGCGCGTGCTCGACCTGCCTGTCAAGAAACACCGCTCGAATAACGGCCCCACTACGCGCGCCGCCAAGCAGGCTGCCGTGGCCGCGGCTACCACCTCTGCCGCGGCGGCTACCGCGGCGGGCGGCAAGTTTGCGCTCAACATGGGCGAGGCGACGCTGCTGAAGCGGCGGTTTATCGCGTGAAAAAAAGGAGGGAAATGGAGGGCTCGAATTTTTTTTTATAATCTATTTTCTAATACTTGGCACTAAAACACGAATCAATCGATAGCTTTCATCATCACAATTTTCACTACTCCTCGTCATCGCCGCCGCCGTTGTTCTCGCCCGCCGGCCGCTCGATGTACATCTTGTTGCCCCAGACAAAGATCGACGGCACAATAACTTCCTCGGCGGACTCCCTGGTCCGCACGCTCTGCGCAATACCCTCCGAGGCCTCCGCGTCGCGCACAAACCCGCCCTGGGCATCCCCCACGTATGCGTCAGCGAGCCGGGGGCCGGCGGCATAGGCCACGATGAAGCCCGCCGCGGTCGGCGCCACGTCCGTCGGCGGCCGCTCGACGTCCACCACGAGGGGCTGGCCCAAGCCCCTTTTTCCACTGCAGCTGCCGCCATCTTCCATGATGGGCAGCACGAGCACTACGGGAAACCTTTCGACCACGGCAATGTAGGCGCGGAGTCCCTCGGCCGCGCTCACGCGCAGCACACCGTAGCGCTCGTCCTTCGCATTCCTGTCCTCGAACGAATTAGCCTCAGCACACTTTACCCGCCCGTCCCTATAATATCCCTGTAGCAGGGCAGCCAGGTCAACGGTCTGGAGCAGCGTGCCATCCTCGGTGTTCCACAGTCTCATGGTGCCGTCACCCGAGCCCGTCAGGCACACCTGGGGCGCGCACTTGAGTGCTGCCACTGAGGTGACAAATTCCGTGTGACCGAGTCCGAACGCCTGGATGTTGTATGCGTTGGGGTAGTGGCTGATGCGCAGCTTCTCGTCACGGTCGCAGGACAGGAGGAGGGGCGGGGTGGTCGGGGTGAATGCCAGGGCGCAGAGGATCGATACGTGACCCAGGATGACCTCCGAGGAAGGATCCTCATCGGAGCAAATACTGATACGCGTGCAGTCGCCGAATTTGTCGCCCGCCAGCACGTGGGTCTCCTGTGGGTCAAATGCCAGCGCGTTGGTGCGCTTGTCACTCACCAGCTGCCGCTGCACCGTCCACGTGGCCGTGTCGTAGACCACCAGGGCCTTGTCGTTCGTGCACACCGCGAGGTACCGCCCCGTCGGCGAGAACGCCGCGGCGCGGATCGTGCTGGCGGAGGGTACCGAGGGGATATGCTGCACGCCGGCAGAGGAGGCCTGCGCCTCCTGCGTGGTCGCCAGCAGCTTGCCCGTGAGCGCGTCGGTCACGGTGATTGTCGCTTCGCTGATGAACGCGACGGCGCCCTGGGCGCTGGACTCGACGAGCGTGACCGGGTGGCGGGGCATGGTCTCAGTATCTTTATTTTTTCTATTGGGATTTTGAAGAAGGGTGGACTGAAATTCTGAGAAGCTGATCCAGGGACACGCTCTTCCTTTCGTGAAATGATACGCCTTTATTCACTCAACACAAGCTCCGTATGGTCTCCGTCACGTGCTGCCCGTGATCGACGCGTACATGGCGTCGATGTCCGGGCGGTAGTACTCGGCGGCGATGTTGCGGCGCAGCTTCATGGTGGGCGTCAGCAGGCAGTTCTCCTCGACGTCGAAGGGCCGGTGCTCGACCTTGATGGCCTTCAGGATCTCGTAGCCCTGCAGCTTGGCCTTGCGGCCCAGCGCCGCCAGACGCTCGCGCAAGGCGTCCACGACGACCTGGCTGGCGCACAGCTGCTCGAACGACGACGACGAGGACCCGGCGACCTTCTGCGCCCAGGGCACAAACGTCTCGGGATCCGGCACCACGACGCCGACGAGGCAGCTCTGCAGCGAGTCGCCGTGCACGAACATCTGCAGCACCAGCGAGTCGTTGCCGTAGACATTCTCGAGCGCCTCGGGCGCCACGTACTCGCCCTGCGACAGCTTGAAGATGTTCTTCTTGCGGTCGATGATCGAGATGGTGCCGTCCGGGTTGATGCGGCCGACGTCGCCGGTCGCCAGCCAGCCGCCCTCCAGGATGGTCTCGCGCGTCTTCTCCTCGTCCTTGTAGTAGCCGCCGAAGATGTGCTGCCCGCGGATCATCAGCTCGCCGCGCGGGCAGGGCGAGTCGGTGGCAAAGTAGTTCATGTCGGGGATGTCGTTGAGCTTGACCTCGACCGCCTGCTGCGGCACGCCGACGCGCCCGGCCTGGTTCTCCTCCTTGACGTTGACGATGCCCAGCCCGCACGACTCGGTGGCGCCCCAGCCCTCGGTCACCAGGCAGCAGAAGCAGATGCGCAGGAACTGCAGCACCTTCTTGTCAATCGGCGCGCTGCCCGTCAGCACAAACTCGAGGTTGCCGCCCAGCAGCGCCCGGATCTTGCGGAAGATCACGCGGTCCCAGAACACGTGCGTGTTGCCGCGCCCGGCCTCGAGGTTGGCCAGCTTGTCGGCCACCGCGCGCCGCGCAATCACGCCCGTCAGCCCCGGCGCGTGGATCGTGCCGGCCACCAGCCGGTCGTAGATGCGGTTGAGCATGCGCGGCACGCTGTTGAACATGTTCGGCCGCAGCGTCTGCAGGTCGTCGACCACCGTCAGCATGTTGCCCGAGTACATGCCGATGCGCCCGCCCGCCGACATCACGTACACCTCGGCGAAGCGCTCGTAGATGTGCGCCAGCGGCAGGTACGACAGCGCCACGGGCGGCCCCGTCAGCGGCATCGACAGCGGCACCACGCGCTGCACGTAGTCCATCTGGCTGTGCATGATCATCGCCGCCTTGGGCGTGCCCGTCGTGCCGGACGTGTAGCACAGGCAGAAGATGTCGCTGGTCTTGGGCACGCGCGGGTGCACTGGTGACTCGCTGCCCAGCGCCTCGACGCTCGCCAGGTCGTAGAGCGCAATGTCGGCCGCCGCCGCCCACTGCCGCAGCACCGTCACGCTGCTCGTGTTGAACGGGCTCGGCAGCGCGCTGTCGGCGCCGTCGCCGGCAAAGCTGTCCATCGACACGATGACCTTGAGCCGCGGCAGCTGCTTGCGCAGCCCCAGGATCTTGGGCACTTTGTCCAGCGAGCACACGAGGATCTCGATCTCGGCGTGGTTCATGATGTACTCGATCGAGTCGGCCCCGAGCGTGTCGTAGAGCGCCACCGAGTACCAGTTTTGCGACACGCCGGCGTAGTCCGCCAGCGCCCACTCGACCCGGTTGATCGAGTACAGCCCCAGGGGCAGCCGCGTCAGCGAGCTGATGTCTGCCTCAGGGCGTACGTGCTTCTGCATCAGGTGCACCAGTCCGCTGCCGATCTTGAGCGACCGCTCGAGCACCTCGCTGTACGTGATCCACTGGTAGTCGCCGAACGCCTTCGTGTCCTTGTTGTACACGCGGCGCCCGAGGAAGTCGCGCGAGGGGAACCTCTTGGCCGACTCCTGCAGCATGCCGAGGACGTTGTCCGGGTAGTAGTCGCGCATGGCCGGCACCACCTGCTTGTCTTTGGTGTCTGGATGGCGCAGAATGCATGTGCTGCCGGGCACCGCCGAGTTGGGCACGCGGTAGGACTTTTGCGGGATAGACGCAGTGGCGGTAGCGGAGGAAGCCATGCTATAGTTTTATTTCTTTTGGATACCAGACAAGGTAGAATATAGGTGAGAACAGACGTGTATAGATAAATAAGGAGCAGTTAGAGAGAGAGAAAAGTACAGATATCGCACAGAGCAAAGGAGCAAGGAGAGGAGAAAGATATGAGATGAGACGGGGAGGAGGCAGCAGGGCAAGGCTCTTTTTGTGTCTAGTCTCAGCTAATGCCATTGTTGTCTGTCAGTGCACGCAGATATTCCGAGCATATTAATTGTCTTCCCAAAGAAGGCAAGGCAATTAGACGGCAAGCACATGAAAGCAGCAGCAGCAGCCTGCCCACCTGCCCCTCACTTCCAAAAAGAAGAGTGCGCATGCACAGGACAGCTTGGCCTCTCGGAGCATACATTTGTGCCGGCCGACCACCCCCCCTCTCTATCTCTCTGTTTCTCTGCCTCTCTCTCAGCACATTCTCTAGACTCTGCAATAAGGTTTCGAAAATATTGTCGATCCAATCTTTGGGAGACTACTACCAGTGGCCGATGCATCCTGCTGCAGCGCCCGCGTTCCGTTTCTGGTTTCCCGCTCCGTCCGGGATGTGTGCCATCGGCCTCTCAGAGCAGGAAAAAAAAAGCCAAGCACTCCCCGCTCTCCATCCTCCGCGGGCCTCGGCATCAAAGCTGCCTTTGTCAAACTGCACCCGGGCAGCAACGCTTGATCCCGCGTTGCACGTGAAAGAAGAGAAGCAAAGATCATTTAAATTCCTGGGAAAGCAAGTCAAGAGTCACGCGGAAGGCGTAGAAAAAATAAGTAAATAGGAGAGAGGCACTTGCACGTGTCCGCGCATATATGCGTTGCTCAGGCCTCCTCGGTGTACGGCGGCGGCGGGTCGAGGATCTCGCGCTCGTACCCGCTGTCGCGGTACTGGCGGCGCGGCCTGTTCTGGTACGAGCTGAGCGGCCTTGTCCTGGACGCCGGGATCAGCTCGAACTGCACGATAAAGAACGTGTGCCTCCCGTCCCTCGTCCGGCACTCGTACCTCAGCGGCATGTCGCCGTCGAAGAACGGCATGGGCTCGACCACGGCGTTGGGCATGCGCACGCACTGGTGGTTGACGTCGATGAAGGGCGAGTAAAAGTCGAACGCATACATGTCCTCGGACTTGACCTTCCACCGCTGCCTGTGCGACGCCTTCTCAAAGTACCTGCGCCGCTTCTTGCTGTCCTGGTTAAGCGAGTCCTTCAGCGGAAAGTACTCGGCGACGCGCCCGGCCGAGTCGAAGGCGCCGTCGATCGGGTGCAGCTCGCGCAGGATCTTGTTGTTGATCTCGGGCACGTGCTCGCGCTCCGACCCGTGCAGCCCGCCCTTCCAGTACGACAGCTTCTGCACGGTCGACAGCAGCGGGCTGGCGGCCGACGGCGTGTCCGACTTCATGTCCAGCACCAGCGTGCGGTCCATGCGCTTCATGAACCATTCGAACAGGCCCGAGAACGGCGGCAGGGGCAGCCGCTGGTCGAAGTAGTTGCCGAACATGATGTTGTCGGCCGTCAGCCCGTGGCCGATGAACTGGCCCACCACCTGGATCGAGTAGAGCGCCTTGCGGCTGAAGCCGTCGGCGAAGTAGTCGGCCTGCGCCGGCGGCGGGTGGCACGGGTCGGACATCAGCCCGTTGAAGCCGAACACGCGCACGGTGACGTAGCCCTTGAAGTTGGGCGTGTCGATCTTCATCGGCGTGCGCTCGTAGTTGACGTCTATTGTCTCGAGGTGCTGCATGTCCGGCCCGGCGCGCACGCGCAGCACGTAGTTGGCGTTGCGCTGCAGGATCATCCGCTGCGAGGTCAGCGGATCGTACATGTTTTGCGAGGGCACAAGGCTCCCTCCGAACAGGCCGCCGAGCATCATTTATGGAATGTATTGTGTCAGCGTCTGGCTGCGGTTGAAATAGAAGCTGAGTACTGTATATAAGAAGGAAATAGAGGCCGGCGTGGTTGATGCTGTTGCTATGGAGAGAGGAGACTCAAAAACACCCCACTCTCTCGTGCCCGATCGCATGCAGGGGATATATATAACCGGCATTGTTCATTTTGCGTAACGCTACACAGACGCATGAAAAGGGGTTACCACTGTTTGCAAACTGCAGACCCAAAGCATATATGATGGCAAAATGCAATCACGCAATCACCAGATCAGATCATGTCCTTGATTATTTAGGTCGATTAATCACAGATTTTTTCTGCAGGAAAAAAGTTTTTTTTTCTCTTCGCTGGCAATTGCAGGCGTAAAAAACTGAACAGCGACCACAGGAAAACCGCGTACTTGGCAGGCCTGCAAGGCAGTATTGTCTGCCAGTCCGTTCAAAATTTCTGCTGCTCTCCTCTCTCTTCTCTTTGTTTGCTCGATATATAATTATTTTCTTGTCTTTCTCGCCACTACATCCCCTCTTTTTTCTTACGGATCTTTACATCTGTATCATTAATTATATTCCTTGTGGATTCTGATAAACAAGCACATTGTTGTACGCGTTTGTCGAGTTAGCCCACACATAAAAAACATCATATACACAGAATAGGACAAGTCCCTATCAAGCACTCTACATAACCTAAAAAATGGGATTCCCTCAGCGTGGTGGTTTTGGCGGTGATCGTGGTGGCCGCGGCGGCAGCCGTGGTGGCCGTGGTGGTTTCGGCGGCGGTGATCGCGGCGGTCGCGGTGGTGGCCGTGGCGGTTTCGGCGGTGACCGTGGTGGTCGCGGTGGTGGCCGCGGCGGCTTTGGCGGTGCCAGCCGCGGTGGCCGTGGTGGCTTCGGCGGTGGTGACCGTGGTGGTCGCGGTGGCTTCGGCGGCCGTGGCGGTGCCCGCGGAGGACGCGGTGGTGCTCGTGGTGGCCGTGGAGGCGCCCGCGGCGGTGCCCGCGGCGGAGCCAAGGTTATCGTTGAGCCCCATCGTCATGCCGGCATCTTTGTCGCGCGCGGCAAGGAGGACCTGCTGGTCACCAAGAACCTTGTTCCTGGCGAGGCTGTCTACGGCGAGAAGCGGATATCCGTCGATGGCCCCGATGGCACCAAGACCGAGTACCGTGTGTGGAACCCGTTCCGCTCCAAGATCGCAGCCGGTATCCTCGGCGGTGTCGACCATATCCACATTGGTCCGGGCAAGAAGGTTCTGTACCTGGGCGCAGCCTCGGGCACCACTGTGTCGCACGTGGCCGATGTCGTCGGACCTGAGGGCGCTGTCTACGCCGTCGAGTTCTCACACCGGTCGGGCCGCGACCTGATCAACATGGCCAAGAAGCGCACCAACGTTGTGCCGATTGTCGAGGATGCCCGCTACCCGCAGAAGTACCGCATGCTGGTGCCCATGGTTGACGTGATCTTTGCCGATGTTGCGCAGCCCGACCAGGCGCGTATTATTGCGCTGAACGCCCACCAGTTCCTCAAGAACTCGGGTCACATCGTCATCTCGATTAAGGCTAACTGCATTGACTCGACTGTCGAGGCCTCCAAGGTGTTTGCCCGCGAGGTCAAGAAGCTGCAGGAGGACAAGATCAAGCCCCAGGAGCAGCTGACCCTGGAGCCCTACGAGCGTGACCACGCCCTTGTTATCGGTGTCTACCGCCCTGACAACTAAAAACTGCCTCATTTCTTTCTTTTCTTTTTTTTCTATCTTACATATCCAACTTCAAAAAACTGAACACTTTAAAAATTTTGGCGTCCGTGATCCTGGGGCCGTGGGCTTGCCTGATCAAGGCAATCAAGGCCATGTAGCTGTTTTATTCACAGATGCAGACCTGCATGTGCCCGCCGATTTGTCTGCAAATGGTGGGCGAGAGGCAAATCCTGTTTGTTCAGGTGATAGGTGTCGAGTCGGAGCGTGTGTGCGCGGTGTGCGGGAAAGAAGAAATGTCGCAGAAACGGGCCTCGTCAGCACACGCATGTCTATCTCGTCTCTGCTCTCGACAATTTTTTTCTTCCAACATTTCACCATAGATAGATACATTCTCACATTTATACACAGGCATGATATATAGCACAATGCGGCACCGGGGGCCCAAGCTAGATCTGGGCCTCGCCGACTACCAGGACGCCTTCAGCGATGACCAGACGGAGCACAACCTCACGGACACGCTTCTGCACCGGCTCGGGTACAAGCGCCGGCGGCCGCGCGTCGGCAGCTGCAACGACCTGTTCGCGCAGTCCATCCTGGTGCCCTCGCCGCCGACCATCACGCGCATCGACCCGCCGCACGCGCACTCCGAGCTCGCGCTCCCGGCGCTCGACATCGAGCAGATAATCCGGCACAAAGACGAGCACACGGCGGCATACGCCGCGCTCCACGGCGTAGTGCCGGAGACTCCAACGAGCTCCGTGTCGGCGCAGACTGCGGTGGACAGCGATGCGACCAGCGCGACGAATACGGCGGATCGGTCGAGCACAGACACAGCGGCGTTCCGGCTGCCGTCGGTCGAGTTCCTGGCGCGCCCACAGACGCAGCGCACACGGGGCGCGTCCTTCGACATGTTCTCGCGGCCGACGACGGCGCAGGGGCGGCCAAGCACCGGCGGCCGGCGGCTGCGCCACGACTACTTCCGCGTGGCCACCATGGACGGCAAGCCGGTGATTCCTGCGGTCTACCGCTGCCCCATCGCCTTGTGCCAGATGCCGTTTGCGCACTTTGAGCCCCTGCAGGTGCACTGGACGGAGCATCCGTGGAATCGTGGCGGCATCTTGACGCCCGTGTGCGACGGCGGCGTGAGGAGGCTTGGGTGGTGGGAGCATAAGCGTAAGTTCTTCGCGTCGCTCGTGCAGGGCAGGAACAGTCCCGAGTTTCCAGAGGACAGGGGTTCAGAGCAGGGCCGCAGGCGGTCGAAGAGCATCGACGAGGCGTGTCGCTCGGACTACGGGGACATCAGCCTTCTGGGCAGCCGCACGTACCATGTGTCGCCCCGCATTGTACCAATGTGGCAGGTGGCCCAATGGGAAACTCTCAGGGATGCTGTCAACTAATTCATTATGTGGCTAGTAGGTGGCCCAATTTGCGAGCCACAGTGGTGGCGCACTTGAATCGTTTTTTTCTTCTTCTTGCTTGTCTGTCTGTAACTTGTACGACGCGTATATATATACACACTTATTTATTCGATAGCGTATGTGGCTCGTACATTGAATCCAGTTGCTCGCTGCCTTTATATGGCGAATGGCGTCGAAACTGGGGACTGCAAGCTGCGTCTCTCGCATTTGGCCAATCGCCGCGCGCCTATGTGCAAGTGCATATTGGTCGATGACATGTACAGTTTTTTTATCTCCCTACTTTTTTTTTACCACGCTTGTGGCGCAGAGTAGACATTGCAGTCCAGCTCTAGACGAAAAGAGAGAAAGAGAGAGAGAGAAAATTTGTCTATTTGCTTGCCAAGGTGTCTCATTTTCTTAGCCATTTGACACCTGGTGCTTGGCTGGCCAGAGTCAGCACTGCCTTTCCAGCCTTGGATTTTCAGAGTGTCAAAAAAATCTCATGATTCATTTTAAAAAAGTAAAACAATCCTTGGCGCAATATCGAAATGTGTCAAGAAGCCATATGACTTGGCGGCGGCGTACCGCTCCGCTGCGCAGCGTTTTTTCTGTTTGATTGAACAGGGCTGTATGCGTTACAGGGTGACGAGTTGTAGAAAGCTTTTTGTATAAATCGAGTTCATCCTGTCCGTCTGTGTCCTCCGTCGGCATTTACCACTGAACCTTGTTTGTTCCTTTTTCACCACCCCCATTTCCAGTAATTGCTTTTGCTTTTAGACCAATCGCGTATTTGGCGCTCTGTATTTTCCTGTACTTTCCCGGTGGCAAGAGACACCCACTGGACTGAACAATCGACACACACACGCACCTACTTACCCAAAGAGTCCATTCACTTTCCTTTGCCCCTTTCTGCAACTCGTCCTTTTTTGCCTGCCTGCCTACTTGTTTCCTGGCAGCGGCCTGAGCTTAACACCTCTTTCCCCAATCGTTTTTTGTATTAATAGCACCCCTCCCGTCCGTTCATAAAAAGGACACACTATCGCATTCAACTCACTCTTCTCCTCTTCTTCTTGCTAAACACAGTCGTGGCTTTACCACAAACACTTATAAACAGCACACTCTCTATATTCTCTTTCTCTGCTTCTGTACTATTATTGATTATTCAACACACATTATTCGACTACGATGACTAAGGGCAGCAGTAACCACCTGGAATTCGAGCTGGATCAGCCGGACATTGTGCTGCGCGGCATGGTCGACGACGCACAGGGCGCAATGTTCTCTGGCCGGCTAGTCGTCGATCTGGCAGAGCCCATCCGCGTCAAGGGGCTCAAGATGGTGCTCGAGGGCCATGAGCGTCTCGACTGGGAATACCGTAAGTATCCTGTCAAAAAATCTTTTCTTTTCTCTCCCACCCCCACTTTTGGCATTAGCCCCTGGGGTTCACATTTAGCTCGGCAGCAGCAGCATTGGCAGCAGCAAAACCAGAAACTGGCGTAAATGCAAGCCATGTAGGGGGGATCGCATCGGCATTAGTCGATCATTCCCCCTCTTTTCCCTCTTTATGCTCCGGACATTGCTACTGCACTCCCCCATCATTACCCCTTATTCCGTGACACGGCCTGGTGTTGCTTCTGCTGCGCCCGCTGCGCAGCAACGGCACGGAGAAAGATGGAAGCAGAGTTTACTTCTTTCGGAAGTACTCCACACTTCTTTGATGACTAGCACAACCAAAAAATAACACACACCAGCTGGGCCCGGATGCGTGATGCGCCAAATTGGCCGGCTACAACGCCAAAGTAGCCCCTTTGTGCTTAGCTGCCCCTGCGCATGTTGTCCACTTGACTTGCGCTATTCCGCAAATGGATAAACCTTGGTCATCAAGCGTTTATTTCCCGCATGTCTCTTTCGCTATTTGGCCGTCATATACTCCTGCGCGTGTGTGTCAGGGTGATGTGCATAGTGGAAAAGCACCTATTTGCGTTATTTGTTTCTTTCTGATGAACGGCAGATCTATCACCCCTGCTCACATGTCGCGGAATGCGAGTCATGCGTTAATTGTCCTGTGGCCACATCAAAAAGCACTTCCGCTGATGATAATCATAGTCTACTAATCCATGCATTTCCCTGTGTAAGAAAAATCGTATGCTATAGACAATGACGGCGTCATATCGTCAGTCTTCCACCGCGAGAGCACGCCCATCTCGCACAAATGGACGTTTTTTGCAGCAGGCGACGGCAAGAAGGCGGAGACCTGGAACGCCGGGCGGCACGTGTTTCCCTTTTCGGTTGTGTTCCCAGGCAATCTCCCCGAGTCAATCACCCTCCCCTACGCAAACGTCTCGTACCAGCTCAGGGCCACGCTGCGCCGCACAGGCTTCATGGCCAACATCACAGCGACACGCCCTGTCTCCGTCAAGCGCGACCTGACCGTCGACGGCAGCTTTGGCACGGGCGCGATCAGCGTCGAGAACTGCTGGCGCGACAAGCTCGACTTTTGCATAGTCTCGGACGCAGACACGTTTACGCCCGGCGACACAATGACGACACGGCTGACATTCCAGCCACTGGTCAAGGGCATGCGGCTGACAAAGGTCGGCGTCATGCTGAAGGAGTACGTGCGCTGCCACACGCAGATGGGCGACGCCATCAAGACCGTCTCGCGTGTCGCGTCATCAGTCGAGGCCGTGCCCAGGATGCGTGGCAGAGAGCTCGAGGATGCCGCGATTCGCGAGAGCCTGGGAGGAGGCTCCGGCTCTGCACCTGCCTATAGCGCTCGGCAAGGCTTGTCTGGCGCAAAGAAAGCCGCCGATAAGGACGTGCCGATGCTACCCGGAATCGAGCTGACCGATGCCACCAGCGAGTGCCTGCAGCTGAGCATTCCTAACGACCCGAAGCGGCTGCAGTATGACCACATATCCTCGTATATCGAGGTTACGCACAAGCTCAAGTACTCGATCTACTTCCGCGATCCCGAGGGCCGCTCGCATACTCTGTGGATCAGCGTGTCCGTTTCGGTCGTGCCCGTAATACTAGACACAACGCATGGCCCGCGCGCCGAGCTGCCCACCTACGCCCATTCGTCGCTGGATGCCAAAATCTCCGTTCCCACGCTTGGTCCTTCGCCGCCAACCTACGACACGGTCATCACCGAGTCGCTGGAGCGTGCAGCCTACGATACCCCGATCAGCGTCAGTCTGTCGTCGACAAACTCGACCAGCAGTTCGAGCACATCCATTCACAGCGGCGACGATGTGGTCGTGCCTGCATCTTTGGCAGTAGGAGCCGGGCCACGCGAGAGACGTGCGAGCTATAACCGCATGTTTGTCGACTCTGGAAGACCGATGGTGCACCCGTCGGCTCTCGACGACTTTCTGCGCCGCCCGGTCATGTTCCCGGCATCTGCCGAGACCACTCCCCTGGGCACGCCCCACACGTCGCCTGTCGGCTCGCCTGCTCTCAAGACCTCCGACAACTTCTTCTCTCCACCACCCGTGTACATTAGCATGATACCCACGCCATCGACATCGATGCGTAGATAAACTAATCTCGATTTCAATAACCTTTTTTTTGCAACCTGTCGTGTGTACATTTTATTTTCAATTGATTTCATTTGATATTTGAATTGGATGATTCTGATGATGCAAACTTTACACAAACAACATCTATAAATGTCAGTGTGGGTGTCAGAGCGAATGGCTTATTACAACTGGCGGCGGTAGAGATACGGGCCGTATTGCTGCTGTTGATGCACTTAGTTGTTTTCGTAGCTCTTCTCTGTCCCGCGCGGATACGGCGATGGTTGTGCGGTAGCTTGGTGGAGGTGATAGTATGGCGGGAACGTAGTCTGGGGGTTTTACCCGCGGTGTATATGTTGGTAGTTGACTGTCGATGCTGTCGCTTCTATTTAGTGTCCTGTTTCGCCTTTCGTCGCGTCTCCTCTGTCTCCGTTTCCGCCAGTAGATCGCATTGGCCACAAGCGCTATAATAAGGCATAGTGACGATATGCCAATGAACAGCAGAAACCCTTGAACCGAGTTTAACACCATTTAACAACAATACGCTGGATAGCAGCCAAGGGAATGCGAATAATGTAGATGTGCGTTACGTTGGCGGATACAAAAAACAATAGAGTACAATTTTTTTCTTCGCTGAAACAAAGTGCTCAACTAAAAAAATAGGGTATGAATAGTAAAATGGTGTTGATTTTATTAGGTGAAAAACGAAATGAAAGCACGAAAGACTAAAAGGTTAATTTGTCATTCAATAGAGCGACAATTTATTCCACTACTGGCTGCAGTCAACCCTCGGCGTTTAATTTTTAATTGCTTGCCATTTTTTTCCGTTTGCTACAAAGACTTGGTATTCATAAAAATAGTGACAATGAGCGAAGGGAGGCGGGGACACCCACTTTTTTTTTGTCCATGCCCCCTTGTTCTTTATGGATTTGGCAGGTCGGCCGACTTGCATCATGCTGCACAAAGAGGACAAACGCCCACACTTTATATGTCAAGAGTATAGTACCAATGCAGGCGACAGCGTCTAATTGTGCAGGGTAAAGTGAGGTCCCTTATTCATTGAATGAAGCGACGATCGTTTCCTCGACAGTGCACTGGAGATGAGATGGCCCGCAGAAATGTAGCTCACATACATTTTGACCACCTTGTAACTGTTTAGCATATCTGATCAGACCCACGTTCCATATGCTGACTTACGAACCGGTATGGATACATGATCATCCTGAGTGCTGTTAGTTACATTGACAAGTGGGCTAGGTTGAATCGACTGGCGGCGGCTGGGTTGTATATATGCGTCTGAAGAGTATACGGGCGGCGGTGTGCCTATTGGACATAACTTGTCCAGCTTTTTGGCTACCGGAGTATACTCCGGCAGCTGGCTATCAACGCTCTCTCTTCTAACCACACCCTCTCTATTATTCAAAGTAACCAGGTGCACTATCTGCACATTAGCTAGCCGGTCTGTATTGTTTCTGCTGCTACCGCCCCTAATACCAAAATCCTCAGAGTCTGAATTCCTGGACGACTTTTGCTTTCTTTTCTTTAGCAAGAAGAAACAGCTACATATACACGAGATCCCAATAAGAAGAAAAATAATTTGTATAATATTCATTTGCAAAGTTATCAAAATAAGTATAAAACAATCGCACTATAGAATAGAAGAAAAATATATACACAACACAAAAAGGTTGATTTGGGTACAATTATGCTTATTAAAGAAGAAAAAAGAGTAGTCCAGTGATGCTGTCCTTTCATTTAAACATTTCCATGGCTGCGGCAGCAATCCATGAACAAAGTACGACGGCGGGGATGTAGAAGGAAACAGATGATATACAAAGAGCACTCCGCTCTTTTGTATTTACTCTTGGCTGGAAGGTTTCTTTTTTACAAAAGAAAAGCAGGCATGTATCCAAATTTGCAGTCATTCAACCAGATACATACGCAAATCCAAGTATCCTGAGATATCTGCAGTACATTGGTAGATGAACAACGTGCTTGAATATAAATATTTTTTATTTTTACAAACGATTACCTAGAACTAACGAATGAGACGAGTGTTCTTCAATTTTTTATAATTATACAGCTCATTAAAACTACGAAATAATAAACGATTTGTTAAATGGGTTATACCAAGAATCGGGGGATGTTCCAAGGCAAAATACCCTCGAACACTAGCTAACTTGGAGCTGATATGTCTATTGACCAGAGAATAGCTCGACAGCGGGTTTTTATAAGTTTTAGAGTGTAAATATGCAAACAAACAATATTAAACCGGTTGCTTGTACCTTTGAAAATATAACATTTAAAAGAAAAACTGTACTACGAAAAGAAGCAAAAGAAAAGAGAAATGTACCAGAGATCATATGGCGGCAATTATTTTGGTTAGGTCGACATTGGAATTACAGCCAATGTGCTAGCATTTGCGTCTGTCGTGTTCGAAGGACTCTGCTGGAGCCTTTCAAAAATGGTGCTGTAGTGCTTAATAACGAGGTATCGACGGAGCTTTAGCGACGAAGTAAAAAAGTTGAAGTCAACCTTGTCAAATGGCAAAGGTTCTAGATGGAGTGCCCCAATAAGAGCTTGTGACGGAACGTTTTCCTTTAAGCCATGTGCTCTAAGTGCGGTAACCATTTCGACGATGACCTTCTTGTCATTGCACAAGTCGGCAAGGGTGGCTCCCAAGTCACCAATAAGCGCTTGGGCCCAGGGAACAAATGTTTCCGATTTAGGAACCACAATAGCAACTAGTTCCAATGCACGCATCGAACCATAGACAAGAACTGAATCAACAAGCTTGTGCTTTCTGTATATCATCTCCAAGTTTTCCGGTTCAATGTCAATGCCTGCTGTGAGTATAACACTGTTGATGCGGTCGATAACCCTCAACGAGCCATCGGTGTTAACCCGGACAATATCACCAGTTGCCAGCCACTCGCCATCCATGGCTTCTGCCGTTTTCTCCGGCTCCTTGTAATACTTGGCGAATATGGCTTTGCTGCGAACCATCATCTCACCTCGTGGGCACGGTAAGTCAGTGACATTATAGCCGATTTCCGGAATGCTGCGTAGACGGACATCGATGCCAGGCGTAGGAATACCTATGTTGCTAACTGAGACGTCATCAATTCTCTGGGCTGTACCGCTGGCCATGGTCTCGGTTTGTCCATATCCCTGAATAACATTGCATGACAACGCGACACGGAAGAAATTATGAACGTCAGGGTCGAGAGGCATAGCCGCTGAAATAACAAGGCGAATATTGCCACCAAATCGCTGTGCAACCTTGCTAAAGATAAGCTTGTCCCAGAAGGCATGCTTAAATCCGCGGCCAGAGGTGATGCACTTAACCTTGGACTTGTATCCAATGCGTGACAGATAACCAACCACACCTTTAGCGTTTACGGTTGCTGCGGTTAAGCTATCATAGATATGCCTGAGAAAATACGGGATTGCGGCAATAACGTTTGGACGTAGATCTTGCATGTCCTCCATCGTAAGAGACTTTTCGCCACTAGAAAAGCCAATATGGACACTGCCGTGCATAAGCATATAGATAATGAATCGGTCGAATATATACGCAAGTGACATGTACGACAGATAGGTTGTCTCGGTTAGCAACACGCTGAGATAGCTTGAGCGACATGAGTAAACGAATGCACCATGTGTTCCAAGAATTCCTTTCTGTGCGCCTGTTGTTCCTGATGAAAAGAGAAGCATGCAGTAGTCTGTAGGTTTTGGCGGTGTAGGATCAGTTGGTTTGGCACGCCCCATCTCGATAACCTGGTCGACATCTGTAAGCACAAGGCCCAGTGATGTAGCTTTAGACACAAGAACCTCAGTTTTTCCAGAGTCAAACGTGTGCGTAGCTGATGTCGGCTTGGTGCAGTCAAGTCGGTCCATTGAGATAATAACCTTGAGCTCTGGCGTGTGAGCAATACGCTCGAGAATGCATGGAATCTTGTCCATCGAGCAGACGATAACTCTGAGCTCAGATGAGCAGATATAGAACTCGCAAGACTCGACTCCGCCTACATCGGAAACACCCACGCTGTATCTGCGCGACCGAAATGCGGCTAGCTCGGCCAACATCCATTCAGTGCGATTGATAGAAAATATCCCAAGCGGCTGCTGGCCAGTTTCCTCGTTTATCTCGGATGCATGGGCGGCAAAGAGTTGGTCTAGGCCAGAGCCAAAACTGCTAACCATCTCATCGACGTCGGTTGTAGTGAGCCACGTGTAGTGCCCAAACGATTCCGTTTCAGGGTAATAGATGCGAGAGCCAAGGAAGTTTGCTTTAGGCTGATTCTTAACCTGGGCTTTGAAAAGTTCATAGAGAGTCGTGATGTCTGCGTATTTGTTCTGGTGTGTTCCATCCTTGTAGTCTGGATGGCGATAGATAGGCGAGTAGCCAGGAACCTCGGAGTTGGGAACAACAAAAGACTTGAGCATAGCAAATACAGTTAAAATAAGAGCTAAATAATGAAAGAGAAGAGTGTTTGGATAGCTCCAAATGCTCTTATTTTTCATTAATTCAAAAATAACCCGGTAACAATAGGGCGCTTGTCTATTCCCACGCACGCGTGCCGTGTCAGCATCGGCTAATTGTTGAATGAAATACTGATTCTGCCTACTGCTCGTAGCGTCGTTTCTTGACAGGGCAACCGCCTGTCGTTGGGATATAAAAGAAGTATTGTCATAGAAATGAATAAGAATTTAAATATGACATCGGCGCTCCTGGCTCGTTTATGACTGTACAGACACGCGTAAATGATATTAATACATAATCAAATTCGTTAGTTATCATCAGACTCGTTATTGCTTTCGTCAGCACTTGCATCAGAATCAGCGCTTTGGCTACTTTCATCGTCACTGTCAGACTCTGATTCGGGCTCGGTTTCGTATGCCACAAGCAGACCATCATAGTCTATCCGAAGTCCAAGCTTTATGCGTCGCTCGGCAACTATCTTTCTGATATCCTCATCTGCGATACAGACGACATGTCTTCCGGACCAGGTCTGAAGCAGTCCTAGATCGTCCATCGTAAACAATACATCTTCGATCCGCATTCCTGTTATCTCCGACAAGCGCTCGAGCGAGAATATCCGCTGGCCCTGCTCCCAGTCGTGAGTGTGTTTTCGCATTACATGCGCAGTCTTTTGCAAGTATCTTGCTGCCGAAGGAAGTTCTCCAAGCAATGCCCGTAGGAGCGCACGACGCCAGTACGATCTATAGCTGTGGAACCCTTGTGATGACAGCGGCTGCTCGGGTCCGCCAGTCGTCTTTTCCAGTTTCGTCAGCTCATAGCTTAGCTCAATCAGTAGCTGTCCGTAGTTCTGACCGCGAAATGGCGGCAGAACCAAGATGCACGCCAGGTTGTTCCGCTCGACCGATACCTTTTCTTTTGAAAAGTATCCAGCAAAGCTGTATTTCAGCCTACCGTCCTCAAACGATTTGACAAGCAGGATGTAGAACAGAAACCCGCCAATATCGTAGTATATTGTTTTCTGGTCCAGAAACAACTTGGACAAAAGACACAGGTTTTGGCAGTACAGCATGTGCTCCTTTCCATCGACCTCGTACAAAACTGTTGACATGTCTTCGTAGACTGGTTGGCCACGAGGAAACGCGTCCTCGCACTGGTGTTCGTCGAGTGATCGCCTGTAGCGCATGTACTTTAAACAGCGCTCGCAAATATACAGATCTGGACCCTGCTTAAACTCGCTAGGGTATGGCGACGCGTACCAGGCGGCGATGCTGTACTTTCCGATGATTATCTTTTGAAACTCTGTCTGTGTGCTGGGTACCTCGGTCTGTGTCGGGGTCTGTGCTGATACCTCGTCTTCCTGCTTACTCTCCGCGTCTGAGCTGGCTACGTATTTAGACGTACGCCTTCTTTTGACTCGCTTTGTCTCATTATTGTCGGGCTCTGTCGCTGGGGTTTTATGTACATCAGACCGCCTACTAAATACACTAGCAGATGAAACACACAGAAAAGCAGATATATGATATAAGTACAAACAGAAAATCGGTAACTGCAATAAGCGGTTATGTAGACTCTGCGGCCTCTTTTATTTATTTTATTAAATTTTTTCTTACCTTTTCGCTGACTGCTGGCCCATTTCACATAGAGTTTTCGTCCGTTTTTATGACACGCTTTCTATCTTAGAAATGCGTTGCCACTGTCGCAACTGGAGAGTAGTGCAATTACCAATAAAAAAGTACTAAAATAGTGTTTATATTTTAAGAAATGAGGTCAGAATTTCAGCGAAAAACGCGTCAGTTGAGTGCAAGAAATAATCTGATCACGGCCGATGAGATGATTAATAAATCAAATATTTGTGCGCGTAAATAGCTGGGATTCACTGAACAGCGGCAAAGCTGAGCTTTCTTGGACCTGAACTCGCAATTTGTCTTTCTAATTTTCTATACAGTTAACCATGTACAATGGAATTGGGCTGAATACGCCACGCGGCAGCGGTACTAGTGGCCATGTTGTCCGTAACGCGTCGGCGCTGCGGCCAGGCCAATCAGGCGGCACAAATCGAAAGGGCGAACGCTACTCGCGAGACGCTGCCCCAAAGTCCAAACACATTGACCAGGGGATTATCGAGCATGAGCGCAAGCGCCAGGTTGAGGTCAAATGTCTCGAGCTCCAAGACAAGCTTGAAGACCAAGGTCTTCCCGAAGACGAAGTCGAAGAGCAGGTCGACAAGTACCGGCAGCAGCTTCTAAAAAACCTAGACAACCTGGACGCTTCAGGCGGAAAGGCGATAAAGGCGTTTGAGACACACAAGATTGCAGAGGCCAAGAGCAGGGAAAACAAACGAATGGCCAGTGCATTGCGGATAGACGGCGAGTATGTGGAGGGTGAGGCGTTTGACAAGGAGCTTCAGGAGCTGAAGCGGCAGAAGCGTATGCTTGAACGCGAGAAAGAGCGCGCGAGGGAGCTTGACGGTTCGGAGAGCGAAACGGGTGATAGCGATTCTGGCAGCGATGACAGCCGGAGTTATCGTCGCCGTCGGCGCTACAGATCCCGCGACTCTCGAAAATCAAGACGCAGATCCAGAAGTCCGAGTCGTTCGGCTAGCAGGTCAGGAAACAGTGAAAGTGAAAGCGAGGGCTCCAGCCATACCGGCAGCGGAGGTAGCAGCGATGGTGAAATTGAGACCGAAGCGCCACCAAAGGACACTCCACCAGCCCGTCCAGCCCGCCCAGTCGAGGACGGTGAGCCGGGTGAGATCGAGGAGTCGAGCGATGAAGCAGAGCAAAGCGACTAATAATACACCACATCGATCCATACATTATATACACATACACAAGCCAGATCATTTACATTCATACAATGTCTATATCTTCATCTTCACCTGGGGCCTTCCGGGCGTCATCATCGTCTGAGCTGCTGTATTCCGCGTCAGAGTCGATAACCAGCGGGAAATTCAGGATAGCAGCCACACCAGTCAGCTGCTGAAGCTGCTCGCCTGAGACATGAAGACTGGAGAACACCAGTACGTTGGCATTTGTCGCCTTAGAGTCCTCGACCAGATTAATGTACTTTCGTCTTGTCTGGATATCAGCTGCGCGGAACAGCTCGTCTGTCACCATCAGCGTTCCGATGGCACCGTTGTCTGCAGCCTTGCGTACGTCCTCGTAGCCGTAGAATGCGCGGTCGGGGTTGTTGTTGAGCATCTGGTAGAAGTCGTCCATCGCCTTGACTTCCTGCGTCGACTTGGTGTCCGCAAGCCTAGCCTTGATTTGCGGGTCGCGCATGACCTCCTCCAGCGCGCCCTTGTGACCCGAAGACGTGTGCACACGCAGGAACTTTGCCTTGTTCTCCATCAAAATCTTGTCCTCGGTTTTGATTGCCTGAGCCATCATATAGTCAAAGAACTGGTCCCGCACAAATCCTGGGCTTCCGAGTATCACAACCTTGACCACGTTAAAGTCGATGTGCTGCTTGATTGCCCGACACACCTGGTCGTAGAACCTCTCCAGCCCCTTTTCGTAGTTCGAGGTCGAGCCCTTGCGCTTGCGCGGGATAGCCACCTCGATGCGCTGGCGAACAACGGTCATGTACTGGGTCAGGAGACAGATCACAGCCAGCCCCTCGTGCATCGTCACTGCTGCAACATCGGCCTGCTTAGTTATATCAGATGCATCCTTTATGCGCTGTAATGATATAAGGTCCCACTCGCGCTTGCTCAGCGTAAACGGCTGGTTCATCTCAAGATCTAGTGTGTGGTACTGGCCGATGCCGACGTGCCTGTTTTCGGCAATGTTGCGACCGTTGATGCGCAGAGCCCCGGCCTGGACGTCAAAGAAGACATCCTCGATTGATATGGTCAGCTTGACGCGGATGCGGTCGGTCGTGACCGAGCCGGTGCTGCTCTCGCTCTTGACTCCGCGGATAGTCGATGCCTGGAGCTGGTCGCCTTTCTGGATAAGGTTGTAGATGTGCCACATGTCCTCGGGCTCCTCTGGTACCAACCTGACGTAGCCAGACTGGTCCTTTTCGATGGCCTGGTTCAGCAGCTTCATGGCTATGTGTAAATTGCGACGAAATGAAGGAAAGGGAGAAATATGTAAATTCGAATTAAAGACAAAGGGAAAGACTAAAAAGAGGTGAGAAACATTTAAAGGAAAAAAAATGAAATCCCGTCTGTGAGCACAGACGGGGTTAACAATTTGTGAGCAGGGGGGTACCCCCCTGCTCACACAAACAATACCCCTGTCGGTACCCCCCCTGCATGCCTTCCATTACTGCGCCGTCATCACCAGCAGAGAAGCACAGCCACAGCGCAAGAACAAGCGGTGAAATATAAAGAGTGAAAATATTAGACAAGATAATTAACGCAAAAAAGCTAGTAAGCAATAGACGGGCTGGCGTTCGGGAAATTGTTCTTGACCACGCACTGCTCGAGGATAAAGTGCGCAACGTCATTGCGCGAAACGGTGTATCCGCAGACCCCAATGTCCGCGCGGTACTTCTTCGTCAGCTCGCCCGAGGTCAGGATCGCCGGACGCACAATCGTGTACGGCAGGCCGCTCTCCTTGATAGCAGCCTCGACCACAGTCTTGTGCTTGTGCGGCGTCTTAAGGAACAGACTGTAGAGGGGGCGCAGGACATAGGGGACGTCGTAGTTGCCGTTGGTCTCGCCGACGCCCGTCGACGACACCATGATGACGCGCGGCGGGTTGTCGGCACGCGTCTCCTTGATGATGTCCAGGACGTGCGTTGTGCCGGTCTCCTCGATGCCCATGTCCTGCGGCTTGCTCAGGCCGTTGATTTTGGCACCCAGAGAGCACAGGACTATGTCGCTTCCCTCGATCGTATGGGCGACATCCTCCTTGTTCAGCGCGTCGCCCTTGACCACGGTGATCCTTTCCATCTCGGCGGGCGTAAAGTTCAGACTGTCGGGGTTGCGGGCCAGGATGGTGACGTCAAAGTCGGTCTCGCTGGCAATCGCCTGCTCGACAAACGACCGGCCGGTGTTGCGAGAGGCTCCAAGTACAGCAACGCGCATGGTTGGTATTTCGATGTTATATGACTTGTGCTAAAAAAGGAAGGAGGAAATGTTGAAAATGTTATGTTGCTTCTTCTTTTTCCTCCTGAACAGCGACAGGGGCTATATATAGGAGAAAAGGCGCCCTCATCCTCTATTCTCGAGTGCCAAGTCTCTCAAGTAGTTGTGCAGTCATCGGGTTTAGCACCATTATTATAAGCGGAAAAAGGCAGTGCAGTCATATGCGCACACGCATGTATCAAAGCCCTTTGTACGCCAAGCTTCCAATGGCCGAATGACGAGTGCCTTGGCATGCTCACAGGTGTCGAATCTAATTTTGTTTTGAGTATAACCCCTCCAGTAGAAACATTTGTCAGCAAACAGAACCGGTTTATCCATGGCCGGCCGTCACTACTTCTGCTCAGGCTGCTGCTGCTGCGGATCAGCGCCAGCTCCGCCAAAGTTCTGAGACATCATCTTCCAGACGGTCATGTCCTTCATCTGGCGGCTCATCTCCTCCTCGTTCTGCTTGCGCTCCTTCTCGATCATCTCGAGCACCTGCTTGTGCTGAACCTCAAAGTTCTCGCGCATCATCTTGCGCATCTGGTCGAACTCCGGCAGCGGCGGGTTCTCCGTGTCGGCCGGCGCGCCGCCAAAGACCATCGACTTCCAGCTACCGGCGGTCTTGCGCTTCTCCTCCCACTCCTCCGTGAGCTTGTCGCGGATCGAGTCCTCCCACTTGACAAACTCGCGTGCCGCATCCATGCCCTTGTACGTGCGGATCCACGGCCGCACGTCCTTGGGCTCCATCATGTGGATGTACTCGAGGAACTCGGTCATCTGGCCAATCCAGTTGTCGCCCGGCTGGCCAGTAAACGGCCGCGCCAGCAACCCGTTGTCGGGCTGCATCGTGAATGCGTCCTCGCTGACATCGATCATGATGACCTTGGACATGTCGCGGTTGATCGTGCTCAGGTCCTTGTAGTTCTTGCCGTCAATGTTGCGCATGTGGTCCTTGTACAGCCGGTATGGCGCATACTCTAGCGGATCCAGCCTCTCCATCACGAGCATGCCGCTGTGGCTCGGCTGCGTCGAGAACACCACGACCTCGTACATGCTGGCCATATACGCCAGGAAGTGATCCAGCCCAGGGCGCTTGGCAATGCGCCACCCGTATTCCTTGGTCCAGTCCATGTGAATCAGCATGTCGTCAAGGCACAGAACCAGCGTGTACGGCATTGTGTATTCGTTTGGATCCGGAAGCAGCTTCTCTGTGGCTGGCTCCGATAGGAACGAGAACGAGCCGCCCACGCGCTTGATTACGCGATGCCACAGTTGCTGCACTGCATTCTGCTCGGGGTCGTCCTGAAGACCCTTCTCGGCCTCTGCCGACGTAAACGGCCGACCGTAGTATCCGATTCCTCCGATAAGCAGGCCAAACACCAGACCCGTGCCAATATACTTCGCCGCCTTGACCTTGGGCTCGTCTTCCAGCGGCGGCAGATCTGCACGCTGCCGCCGAGCACGTCTAGCCTCTGCTGCAGTCTGGCTGTCCCGATGGTGCTGCTGCTGACCTTTTGCATCGCCGTCCTCCCCAGCCTCCACATCATGCCCCAGAATCCCACTGGCCATGCCTCCGCCGGCAGACGAGAACCCGAATGGCGATGCCGTCGACGGCTTCTGAGCAGCATTCTCTCCCGAGGTATTGTCAGACGACGCCGTCTCGCTGCTCTGCTCATTTTGCGGGGCCTTTGGTTCGTCAGGTTTAGGGGCTGCCACCGGCTCTTCAGGCTTCGCCGATTCTTTGCCGCCCGGTGCACTCTCAGGCTTCTCAGGCGTCTCTGGAATACTCTCCGACGACTTTCTGATACGGATCATCGTAGCGGTCGATGTGCTGATGCCTCTGGCGCACTGGAGCAGCGGCTGCGTGGCTGCTGGCAGAGCGCCGTTGACTCTCCGGCTGCTCAGCTGGGATGGGCGGAGCTGCCGGGCAAGTGGTGTCGCAATACGCCCGAGCATTCTAGTAATCGTGATTCAATTCCGCAAATCTGGACAGGTATATCGAAAAAATGAGAAATAGTGGTGCGATAACCGACGGCAAGCAAGACGGGTCTCGAATAATTCGACATCGACCCACACTTGCATATCGCGATCAAGCAATCACTGAATCACCATCAGATTTCCTGGCTGAACGCGAACCGCACGCCAACCAAACTAGATTCGTGACTCGGACACGCGTCCAGGAAGCGCCTTGTTTGTGTCATTTCCCTTTGCATTTCAGCTATATTTTCTAATTGCAATGGACAGCTACTACGACCTGGAGGACCCCAGCGACTGGCCCGCTGCTCTCCCGCACCTTCGCGAGCTCGACCAGCTATTTCGGTGCCCGGTCTGCAAGGAGTACCTGGATGCGCCGATGGTGGTCACAAACTGCGGACACACATTCTGCTCGCTCTGCGTACGGCGCTGTCTTACACAGGAGACGAAATGCCCCTCATGTAGAGCTCCGACCACTGAAAGCGAGCTGCACCCGAACCGGCTGGTCGAGAGCCTTCTACGCGAGTTCCGCCGCGGCCGGCCGCAGCTACTCTCGACGATCAAAGCAGCGAGCAAAAGTCAAAGCGTTGTTGGACGCAAGAGGCCACGCGTGTCCGGGAACACTGCAGACCGCGATGAGTCGATATCAGCAGAAACCTCGAAAAAGTATTCTGCGCATGTCGATCTGACCGCGTCTGATATAGAGAACATTGACGGTCTGAGCGACATGGAGATGGACGGTGACGCATCAAGGCATGAGTCTGCATCTGCCGACGACACGGATAGTGACTTTGTTCCCGAGACCGGATCTAGGAGGGTCACAAAAAGGAGTCCGGGCAAACCTCCTCAGAGGAAGGTTACTACAGCTTCGGTGGCGTGTCCCAACTGCGAGCAGGACGTGCGCCAGGCACGTATTAACTGGCATCTCGACCGATGTCTTGCTGGTCTTTCAACAGACGACCCATCTCCAGTCCCAACCACATCTGCCACAAGTACACAGTCAGCTGCACCAGCAACATCAACATCAACAGTAACAACTACAAAGCTCCAGCTTCCTGTCCTTTCATCAAACAAGTTCTCGCTACCACGACCGACAAAGCTGGCATACAGTCTGCTGAGCGAAGCCAAGCTCCGCCGCACCTTACGCGATCTGGGAATTCCATCCAAGGGCGACAAGCACCAGATGCAGATGCGTCATGTCGAATGGGTCAACATGTACATGGCCAACGCGGACTCGGTATCGCCTGTATCGCACCGAGTGTTGCTGAAACGGCTGAGTGCGTGGGAGGATGCCCTGAGTCGGCAGTCTGATACACCGAAGGCACAGATACTTAGCACGCCAGGCGACGTTGCCGAGCATGCGTCGAAATACGCAGACGCATTTGCTGAGCTTGTTACACAGGCGGGGTCTAACCGCAAAAAGTCAGCAGCCAACACGCCAACATAGAGTTTTTGCTATCTGGATAAGCAAGCCGCGTGTAAACTAGAACTATTTATTATTTATAACGTTGCAAATGTATCAGTCGTAGATATACACTAGAGCATGCATCAGCGTCCAGACAAGCACATACGACAGCAGCGTGTTCAGAACAGGCGTGCCAACGACATCCATTGTGCCCGACTTGAAGAACACCGACGGCTTGCCCTCGCACTTTATCGTCAGAACTGCCGCCGAGATGACGACCCAGCTTAAGAGGAAGAAGATAAACCCGTTCCACCCAGTAAGCCCTAGGATCCCTGCTGCTGTGCCGACTCCCCAGGATGTCAATGTGTGAATGTTTGACAGCGCCAATGTGTTGTGCTGCACTGTCGGCTCAAAGTACTTGTACAGGTCGTTCTGGTCTGCCATCTCTGAATTATTGAAAATGAGGAAAATCGGGTGACAAGTGAGACGAGAGAGAAAGAGAGTAATATTACGAAGCATCTCCAGCCCATGAACCGCCAAGTGCGCACTTTGGCTTGATCGTTCTAATCTTGACAAAGTGGGATAAATGCCACGTGTGATCACGTGCAGTAGTCACAAGTATCTGACATATGCTGAATCTGATTTAGACTTATCCTGATATGTTGACCGAACGACAGAAACACAGCTGACACCATACACACTACATTTACACATACAGAATTCAACCATGGGCGGCGGAGACCTTAACATGAAAAAGTCGTGGCACACGAAGACACGTGCAAACATGCTTCGTGTGGCCGAGGAGAAGCGCAAGGCCGATGAGGAAGCCCGCCGCATAGCAAACATCCAAAAAGAGCTACGCGAAGAAAGGCAGCGCGAGGAGTTGGACGTGCTCAATGCTACGGTGACAAAGAAAAGTATAAACAAGCTTGACTGGATGTACAACACGCCAGCAAGCCACCAGGACAAGCCGCAGGATGCCGAGGAGCTTGAAGAGTACCTGCTAGGAAAGAAGGACGTCAAGTCGATTCTGGCGCAGAAGGACAAGGAGGCAGAGCAGCCCGAGGCGAAATGGAAATCAGGTCTGTTTGCGTTTTCAAACAGAAATGCCAACAACGAGAAGGATACTGCGTCAAAGGCTATGGAGGACCCGCTGATGGAGATTAAGCGTCGAGAGCAAGCGGTAATGCTTTCAATGCGCAGAAGCCAGGGGCAGGGCACTGGTACAGACAAAGATCGGGACAGAAAGTCTAAGAAAAAAGACAGAGACAGTAAGGACAAAAGCAAGAGCAAAAGCAAGCATTCGTCGAAGGAGCATCGCTCGAAAAAGCCTGACAGCGAACATGGATCTGACAAACACCATCGCCGGGAGAGAGACGATTCAGAAGAAAAAGACCGAGGCAAAGACCACAGTCGCCGATCGCATAGGTCAAAATCAGATAGACCACGCTCACCATCACACAAAAGGCGACGCTCTCGCTCGCCGTCAAACCGGCGCGATTAGATAACAACTTGGTTAAAACTCGTTTAGAACATACGAAAACAGTTAAAAATGCAAAGGAAATATAGTATTGCTCATTAATAGCTAGAGCAGACAGATGCTCACTTGTTCATTGCCTGGGCGACCTCACTCTCAAATGACTGCCGGATAGCTGCCGAGTCAAAGAACAAAAAGTGCTCGCCCGATCCAAAGTCGACGGCAACAGCGTGTGGCATAAGGACATCCTCATCAGCGGGACGCGGGGGACGAACAACCGTCTTTAGCGGCCAGTAGTCGGTCGGAACGCGTGAGCACTCGTTCGTATATAGGAAGAGTGTGCCATCAGCAACAACAAAGTACCGCCGCTTCCAGTAGGAATTGGTAGGCTCCTGGATGCTGGTATAGCCACGGAGGCATTCAAAGTATTTCGTGCCCATGATGCCCGACGTTACAGCCAGATCAGCCGCTGTTTTGCGGTGCTTGGTGACTTCCTCAAGAGCCCGAGCAACCTCGGCGCTAACAGGCGCAGACAGCAGCACACTGATGACGCTTGCACGGTTCTTGCGTGCTCCGGATGTGCTGGTAAGTGGACGGTCGATCTGGCGACCCGAGCTGTATCGCTGGTATCCAGAAGCGCTGTACGCAGATGTGCTGGCTGCGGACGACATGAGATTCGTTGGGTAGTTTGCCGGATCCTGGCTAGTCCTGCTACTGCTAGTTGTTGCCCGGAATGGGTGATCTGATGTAGATACGGGTGCCAGAATTGCGTCGATGCTTGTCGGCGAGAGCTGCGAGAATGAGTAGCGACTTGAGGCAGATTCGGAGAGGGTTGGCGAGTCGACGATAGGATTGGCATACGGCGAAGGCCCGGATGCTGCTATGGCAGCATTGGCTGCAGTGAGTCTTGACAGCGGGATATGGTCGGCAAACTCGTCGACTTCGGACATGCTGCTACCCGAGGGCATGATGACCATCTCGTTGAACGACTTGGGCGTAGGCGGCGTGTCTAGAGGCAGATCGTCGATCTTTGGTGCCTTGCTGTGAGCGTAGTTCGATGAGCTTGTCCTAGGACGAGCAGCTAGCGAGAATGAAGATATGCGAGCACGGAGACCCATTTTGAGTGTTAGTGTTACGAGTATATAGACAAAGGTGATAGTGTACAGCAGCTTGTCGAAATAGACAGTGTTTGCGGATGGTAAATGGTGAGCGAGACGATTTTAGAGACAGTGAGTTGTGGAATGCCGTCGGCGACATTATTTATAGTCTAACCGACGCATATTGCCAAGCTGTCTGCGTACCGTATAAGGCAAACGGGTCAGTGTTTGGCCATTTTTGCAGAGGGAGTCAAGGGACACAGGCAGGAGGGACAAAAGTAAGTATCCGGGAGCACAGACTCGATGCAATGTTGTTGGTTTAGTTTGGTCGGCAGATAACCAGTTCTGTACAATGTCGCTAGGACTTTGTAAGGAGAACATGCGTACGCGTGTGTGTCTTTTTGCGCTGCGGCATACGCCAATTCAGATATGCAGCATAAAGAAGAGGGGGAGATCGCAACAAAAAGGGCAGTAAATGTGCTGGGCAGTGATGACATCAGATCCTGGAACAATCGCAGAAGCTCCAAGGATGTGGCAGCTTTGCCTAGGCATACATCCGAGCACTACATGGGTCCCCGTTTGTCGTATGCACTGCCCCGGCTCCTTGCCAGAGAACAATGAGAAGTGCCCCCCATCATCAGACAGATATACGGATCATACAAGTGCAGTAATGCCTACCTTCGTCATCGGTCGCAAGAGCGGTGCTTGTGGCGCCCCTATTCGAGGGATGCTGTTCTGTCTCCGAGCTGTCCTGGACATCGCGCTCGACCACGTCGGCCGAAGCGGCATCCTGCTCGCTGGTTCCATCTCGGCTGTTTACTTCTGTTATGCCATCAACCGACAGTAGCTCGGTTCTGGGGGCGGTACCCGCAATCCCCGGTTCGCTGACTGTGCTGCCAACAAACGATGTGGTGGACGACGACGACGCGCGGCTGGACGTCTGCGAGTTCTGATGCCAGACAGTCGACCGGACCTTGCTTGGCTGTACCGAGTCTGACCGACCAAGGCTGCTGGCTACTTTGGAGAACAGAGCCCGAAATCGTTTGAGGACGGGCATGTTGATATTATTAGTACAGAAATTGATAATGTGACAACGACTAGATGAACGAACTGCACGAGAGAGAGAGAGAGAAATAGTTGAAAACGACTGTGAACCTGAAAAAAATCTGTCGAAAAATGGGTGCTTCTTATAAATGCTCAGAGAGGATCGCCCATCTACATGCCGTCGAATTCAGACAGACAAGCAGGGGTGCGATTGGACTTTGCACATGTTGTAATGGCATACATGTTGCTGGATGGACTACAAAAGCCATAGCGTGCATTGGCAGCGCAGCACAACAGGTTCTCACATAAACCCTGGCGGCATGGGGATAATGCAGCGTATGCCGGTTCGATATTAAAAAAGGAAAGCGGTATCAACCACTAAATGTGGGAATAGTGACGACGTGCGTTGGTACACTAAGTGCATTACAGGGATCTGAATACATCCGATGACACCAGCATATCATCTAGACAACAGCACAAAGGAGAAGGGATGCAAACAAGGCTTGACATCGCGAGAGTGCAAAAGGAGGAGTGAGGCAAAACAAGGCACTAGTGATAGTGGTAAACAGTTGTAGTGTTGACGGTGGTGGTGGTGGTGGTAAGGAGAAGCCCGCATGCATATTGCAGTATGGTGTACAAAAATAGCACGTATCGGACGCAAACGGCCACATTCTTCTACCTACTATTCATGGGAACTACCGATTTTATGGCCAGATGTTTCGTCTTGCCGCGCAGCATAATTGGCGTCAGCTCCGAAGGGCGGGTCGTGTTTACGGTGACGTCGTGCCTGTCAAAAAAGTCGGCAACAGTTTTCTGGTGTGCGAGACCTCTGGCTACAAGAAAAATGGCGAGAATAATGTTATTTTAAGGGTTAGTCGTTGCAGGATCTGCTGCTAGTGCGCACGTTGTGCAATGCATGGAACAGCCAGATGGCCGGCTATCGAAACATGGCGTTTTGTATAATCGATAAAACGTCATTGAGTATCGATCTGCTCAGAATACAAAGTGCGCTTACCTCTCTGCACTCCACTATATACGCTCCGTTCGACATGAGCAGTTGTTTATATTGAGTTTGAGCATACAATTGCAATGGGATAATCATAGTGCGTACGTGTGGTATAGTTAGTCTGGTGCAAGTTCTGGATCTAGCCGATGTCTAGTGTAAGCTATCTCTGAAGCACTTACCTGATCTTTTCGGAGACATGTGTGACCAGCACATTGGACCCTTCGAACGTCAGAAATCCGAAAATAACCTCTTCAGGCACGCTAAGTGCCATCTTGGAAACCCCTCCGCAACCCGCCGAGTACAGACTCAGCGTGTCACGCGTGGCTCCGTACCCGACAATCATCCTACATACAGAGCATATCTTGTCTTGAGATCAGTGCATTCGTGCATGTAGTCTGTATATGTGCATTCTTAGACATACAAATCAAGGGCTGTTATGTCTGAATTATCAGAGAGGATAGGTTGCCGGGCAACAGAGACAATGCCGGATGAACCGCGCAGCCAGCGCTCTTGTTTTCTGTTGTCTCTCTTTCTGCATTCGGTATAAGAGGATATTGGGGAAGGCAAACTCTAATGTTGTGTGGGAGCAGCTTGTGACTTCAGTTTGTGCATGTTTGTTTCTTTGTGCTCCGAGCAAAACAGCAAGAGGTGGCTTGCCGCTAAAGTAGTCGTTGTTCTTCCGCAAAAAATGCCGCCTAGACGGGCATTGAATATGGCAAGCCGATTTCCCTTTGTCTTTGGCATGTTTTGCTCACTGCGACCCATCCCTATGCTTTGTCTCTGGTGCGCCCACGGCAATAGCGGAAGGGGACGATCCGCGTCTACATACCAGTCATTGCTATTGCGGCCAAGGATCTCTTGGTATGCCTCGGCGATTTTCGGGTCGCTCAAGTCGCAGGCCATCTATTGAAACTGCCCGCCGTCTATTCTCTAGAATAAACAAGCGCTGTGCTGGTCGGTGGCGGACACTCCGGCTTTAGTGAGGTATCGTGCGTGCTCTGGGTTCTGCTTTTCTGTAGGCAAACGGATAAGGCTCTAGATAAAAGCAGTTGCTTGGCGTTATATAAGGGAAGACGTTAGTGGTAAAATGATAATAATATTATAGTACGCAGTGAAACAGAAGACATGAGCACAGAAAAGAGAGAGAGAGAGAGAAAGAGAAGAGGTGGAGAAATAATGTGGAAATAAGCAGAGGCAACGCTTCTCAGCAACCAGACGACAAATAAGCACAACAGACCCAATTTAGAAGATGTGTGAGCTGAGCTCATTGTACATCAGGCTGCTTTAACTGCCAAAGCTAGTCTTTCTCTTCCAAAAAGCCGTAGCAGAGGCAGAGCCGCGCGCCAAATAGACTCTTTTCGACTTTTTCTACTTAGCCTTTGCTACTTTTGCACACACACTCGCGCGCTGTAGTAGACATTTCCATTTAGAGCGTCGGTCGCATCAACAGGATCGACACAGCCCGATCATCCGACAGCGGCAGATCTGGTCTGATGCACGGTGACTAGCATGGGCTGTACCAAACAAGGCAAACCAGAGCCATGTTTTCTTATCCTGGTTGAGCCACCGCCCACCTTATGTTTGGCTCAATCCCGTGTGAACTTGTGTCTACAGGACTACCAACTAGGAAACGGCGATTGTTTTTGGCGACACTGCTGCCACGAAGCCATTTCTACGCAGAACAGCGCCAAATCACAACAAACGCCTCGTATCATGATCCCAGAATTTCTACCAGAACAGCACACCCACACCCACACACACCACTGACCAGACACTGATCCGTTGTATGCCAGGTATCCAATCCAACTCCGCAGCCCAGAACGAATTTCCTGCAAATGAAGCACCCTGTGCAGCGATTGGCCGGACTGCGCAGCGTTGGGCTGCGCGGATATGAGCGCGGGAACACTGTCTCCGCTGGGATTATTTGGGGGACTGTGATTATTGGCGGTGAATTGATTAGCGCGCTCCCCGGAGTGAGTCAGGAAGCAGACGAACTGGTTTCCCCTTCTCCTTCTCTCCAGTTTGCTATTTTATTCTCTCTTTTGCACATAGAATCCATACAGACGCTCTGTTAATAATACTATCACTACCATGGTCAAGACGGTTCGGATCGGCGTTCTCGGTAGGTTGTCAAGCTCACATTTCTGATATCTGAACACTGCAGTCGTTTCTCTTTCATAGCTTGGCTGCTAAATCAATAGGAATTCTGTACAATGGTCTGTAGCGCTGCAGGGTGCATTCATCGAGCACATCCACTCGCTAAACACGCTGCGCGGGGTTGAGCATATCAGCGACGTAGTCGAGGTGCGGACGAAGGAGGAGCTGGCCAGCGTCGACGCACTCATAATCCCGGGCGGCGAATCGACCTCGATTGCGCTTATTGCCGAGCGGTGCGGCATTTTGGACGATCTGCGCGAATTTGCAAGGACAAAGCCTACCTGGGGCACCTGCGCCGGGCTGATTCTCCTATCCAAGCAGGCGATTCACACAAAGAAGGGCGGGCAGCAGCTGCTGAATGCGCTGCCTGTAACCGTGTCGCGCAACCAGTTTGGGCGCCAGGTTGACTCATTTACAATCAAGCTCACCACGCCGTGCCTAGAGTCGATCAGCAGCGAGAAAGCCTTTGAGTACGTATTTATCCGCGCACCGGCAATTGTGTCTGTCGATGACCCCGAGGTCGAGTCGCTCGTCAGCCTGCCGCCCGGGTATGGGCAGACGGAAGCCTCGGAAAACGGGCTGCTGGTGGCCGTCAAATACCGCAATATGCTGGGCACGTCGTTCCACCCCGAGCTCACCAGCGACAACCGGTGGCACCAGTACTTTGTGCGCATGGCGCTGGATGCTGGCTCGGCCTGAACATAGAACAATGCGATCATGGATCAGGCTGCGCGGTAGATTAGACTTGGGTCTTGCCTCATCTTCTGCCTCCGCTTCTATCTCTCTCTCTCCCTTTTCTCACTCTTCGCTTTTTAAACCTTGCTTCGTTCTTTCCTTGCTTCGAAATTTCAACAATTGTAAACATGTCGTTCGGAAAACAGGGCCCGTCTCTTCCCAAAGATGCCAGGATCGGGACAAACATGTTCTCCTCCGAGCCACTGCTGATGCGGATGGACTTTGCAACCTACAAATACTACCGCACGCTCGAGAACGCCCACGACAAAATGCTTATGGAAACAGCCTCGAGGTTTGCCAACGTCAACGTATTGACGCGGCCAGCAACCAAAAAGGAACTGAAGAAGTACAGCGATTTCAAAGACAGCGAGGCAAGACGCGATCTGCGCCTCAAGTACCAGACAAGGCAGGTGCAGGTTCTTGGCCAAGCTACCTTTGACATGCAGTGGGGGCTGAAGTGGTTGCTGTCGTACTTTATACTGATCGAGGAGCCCGTCGTCGCTGCTTCTGTACGAGCAGAGAGACTGCCTGTGATTACGAGGGAGTGGATGAATGCGCTGGCTAGCGATGGGATCCACGAGGTGTCAGATCAGCTACCCGAGCTTCTAGCGATTATTGACATGGCACAGCACGAGCTACCGCTGCTCCATCGTCTAGGCGAGCAGCTTCCGGGAAAGTTCAACACCGCATGTAGCCTTCTCTTTGCAGGGCAGCTACGCAGCGCCCATATCGACATGTTCAAGCCAAAGTGGGTGCTGGCAGACCAGCGGCTGTCTAGCAATGAGGGCACAGATCATACGGATATATATAGCGACGAGCCCGAACTAATGACCCAGGCTCAGGCCCGCACCTATGTAAGCGGGATAGTACCTCTTGACGTAACATCGACCAGCTGCCCCGCCGATCTGCGCATAGTCTCGATCGAAAGCAGCAGTGCTGATGACATGACTGCTGGACATCTACATGTAACGACACATGTGTATGATCGCCAGAATATGTCCGACAAGGAAGGAAGAGATCCTGTTGTTCTTCGGATGGATCAGGAGATGGCGCCGAATCTGCGCGTTGGGTTTATAATCGAGGCAACTCTGCACAGACTGAGCAACGATATCCACTATGTTGACGCAGTTACAATGGTGTGGCCAAGCTACACTCCGCTGGATCACATTGGTACCTTCTAATCTGACGGTTTGATCCAGATGATAGTTACCATACTTCAATTGATTATGATTAAAATATTGTTTTGTCCATTATTTGGCTGCGGACGAACTGCTTCTCACTCTTTTGCAAAATGTACTTTTTTTATCTCTAATGAGCCAAGAACCTTACCATGTCGACATTGATGCGCTGTTTACAGACTATGTTAAAGATGCACGTGTAGAGTCTGGTCCCAGAAGCAGCGAAATAAGCAGACGGCTGTTTGTCGAGGCAGCAGCGGTTGTAGCCGAAGATCCCAGTCTTGAGCTGGCCTTTATCGAGTGTCACACAAGAGAACATCTAGTGGCGAGTTTGCGTGACGAGCCACTTGTTGACTCATCGGGACTGGGTTCAATAAATATACTGTTTACAGCATCTCCGGACATGTTCCGAGCACTGATGGCAGCATGGCACTGCGGTTCTACAGAAGCAGCAGCAGTAGCATACACAGAAAAGGACTTTTTGATCTGGAAGAGCAGCACCGATTTGCAAAACAGTCCGCCAAATGCCGGCGGATTCGGAGCGCCAGATTACATGTATATTGACGGATTCGACAAAGTAGCAGATAACGAGAGGTGTGTAGATAAATTACATCGGTAGCAACTTGCTCCATCTATATAAATAGTAGCTAATGTTGTTCTCTTTGGTCTCTATAGCATGGGTCGTCTCTGGGCGCTGGTAAACAACACACTTGATCACATAAACCGGGTTCGAGAAACACACGGCAAGAGCTCTAAATGTCAACTGGTAATTGGGCTTGCCTCAACTGACTGACATAAAAACGTTGTCAGCCTAGGCAGCTACATGTAGTCTGCCTCACTTATTTTGGTTTCAGTTTTTCTAGTTCTTTATAAAAAGGCTAACACATACAAAGTAGGCCTCAGAATGATATATTAGTTTGGGTTTCTTTTGGAACATTCTACTAACCCTTTTAAACAAAGAATGATGCTGCGCAATGTACGCGTAATAAAGTGAATAAAATGAAGCTGTAGAAAAATATATTGCTAGTAAGCTCAACAGATGTAGTTTGCGCTTTTTTTTAACCTCGGTTGAGTTTTGCTTTGTTCAATGCTTCCCGCAGCACTTTCCATCTCAACAATTTAAAACTGAGGGTATCAATCTATTATACAAACAGCAGTGCTAAATCAATAAATTTGCACCTTTTATAATTTGAACAAAATAAACTAAATAATTTCTTCTTTAGAAATCCATTAGGTTAATTGGGTTATTTCTTTTGAAGGCCTATTAACGGACAACTGACTTATTTAATATTTTTTATGCCGATACTTTAATCATGCAAGGACTATATAAACCCTAGGGTTGTCTGCTTGCAAAATTGCTATTATCATATAATCAAACTTGACAAAGAACTATACACTAGAGTAACAACAACCTGAAAGCTAAACATTTATTAAATAGGTATGGATGATCTAAAGCTTAATTATTATACTCTTCTTGCTAAGCTTGACGAAGTATTTAAAATTTTGACAGCAATTCAAGAAATTGATAATATTCCAGAAAACCAAGATAAAATTGACGAGATGTCTAAACAAAAGGATTTGGTGGTTGATGATGCTCGCTCTTGTTACATTAGTGTTGTTAAGACCATAAACGACTGCTTTGCAAATGTAACTCTAGACAGCCCAAAATCTATATATACTCTCATATTCAACACCACGTATAATTACATGTTCGATATTATATATAATCCTTCAGGAAATGCGGATTCACAAAATAGGAGTGCCAGACAAAATCATGGAATCTTATGTGTATATTTAGAAAAAATCAATGACTCACCCGTTGGTGTGGATATATATAGCGAAAGACCTGTTGAATTTGTAGAGGAAATTATTGAAATGATGTTAATATCAAAAGAATATAACAACAAAGCCACAATTAATTATATTATCACTGGCCATTAGAAACAAATTAGCACATAACAAGACATTTATTATGTTAGCCAAAGCGCCAACTACTATTTTTTTTTAACAAGAAGAGCAATGTGGTATTAGGAGAAAAAATATGCCTACAATTAGATTGAAGATTCGGGTTATAAAAAAGTATAGCACAATGTGGGAAGATAACCTTATGTTTTTTCTTACAAGACGCAGCATTTTTGTTTACCATAGGAAAATAATGTCAATGAACAGGCATTATCATTTAGAGCAGACTCAATTTTCTCAGTATTACGTCGTACGTTCACGCAATTACTAGCTTTTAGAATGCCTGGGCAACCTTGCTTTGTGTTTTCTATTCTAGCTAGGTTTTGTTAACCAAGCTATCAATTTTTTTTGTTACTCAAGAGACCTCTAAATCTACATAGTTAAATAAAGTATATTACATAAATAGTTAAGTGTATGCTGCTTAAATTATGGTTTAAGCATATATTTAAGATGCAAATAATGTATGGTCGCTGGGTGCTAATAAACCGGCAAAGTATGCTGCCAATATCTGAGTATAATATCATTTGCAGACTATGTTGTAAAAAAAATACAGTATGCAACCAGAATATGGCAAAAGTTGCAGAAATGTGCATAGCATGTTGATCAGCCTTTTATAAAAGTAATACTATGTCCAGGTTTACGCTTATGCTACTGTTTTGAGTACTTTAGACAGTTGTGCTTAGGTGACTAACATGTTTCAGTATAGGCAGAATCACACTAACAAAAGTGTGGACTGGTATTAAATGCTATTTTATACATTTGTAATGCACCCTCTAGTTCACCAATCATATGCAAGTTTTGTTTCAGGATAATTTGACACCTCCATGCTTTCAATTTTTATTAAATAAATCTGCGTGCTGGGCACCATAATGTAAAAGCAAAGAAAAGTAGCCTTTTTATAATGGATATACCCAACAAGTGTTGACTGCCTTGCAATTTTGATTGGGTTTTACTTTGTTTGATTTTTCCCGCAGCACAACTAACCATTTCATTTTTTATATTTAACAAATTAATTCCACATTATATAAATGGACATAAATCTTTTCTATACAAACGACTATTTATCTTATTAATTTTTTATTAAATGAATTTGTTAGGCAAAACTGTTTGAATAAATATATTTTGGAAAAATGTAAATTTGCCTGTCCGTAGTCGCTTTTTAGTTTATTCTGCTATTTTACGCATTTAAATTCTATATAATACATGGTTGTTCTTTAACCGGAAAGAATATTTTACAAAAAGTTTTGATTTATCAATATATATCAAGTTAGAGCAAATACATTCACACTTATATCTAATAGGCATGGATAATCTCGAAACTAACTATCACTGCCTTCTTCTTGAGCTAGACAAACTAGTGTTGTTTTTAAATAAATTCAAAAGCATTGAATGTGACTCAGATGCTGGAGAGGAGGTTAACCAGATGTATTTGCAAATTAACTTGATAGTTGACGAAGCACACCGTTATTACATTGATGTGGTTAATACCATAGAATCCTGCCCTAAACCTGTAACTATTAATAATTACAAAGCTATATATACTGTTATATATGACGCAACCTATGGCTACCTAAAAACTTTATTTGAAAGCGTAGCTCAAGACAAGAATTTGTATCGACGTTATATAATTCTTATTAGTTATCTCCAAAAGGTCAATGAATCACATGTAGGAGTAGATATTTATTCTGAAAATACAGTTGAATTTGTGGATGGAATTATTGATAAAATGCTACTAATAAATGAATATGAGAAGAAGGAGTTAATTGGTTTTATTATAAATGGACGCCAGAATTAGCCCGCCTCATAATTGAAGAACTATTATTTAGCTTGTTAGAGCATTGATCATATTTTTGATAAGGTGGCATATTTTTAGCGGAAAATTGCACACCATTGTAATAGTTGTAAACAATAATTCATATTTAAAAATTAAAACATAGTTCAGGTAGATGCATTCAGTTTGTTTTACAATGGTATAACATGTGTGTTTGTACTCTATAAACTGCGCATGTAGCAATTAGAATGCAAACATTATGCAAGTTACGTATATATTACCTACTGTAGTCAAAAATAACAAACAAAAACTAGTGTATATCCTTGGAACAACCATTTTTAAACTTTGTTCTAGCCGGGATTAATTAATTTGTTTTTTATTTTTCTGCCATTTTAATTAAAATAAATATTAAGAAAGTATATAAATCAACTACTTGTATTTTTGTAGCTGCTTCAGACAAAGCAGAAAAGAAAATGGCAATA
>JANBOJ010000051.1:0-71133 GCA_027574685.1 Coemansia erecta | reverse complement strand
GAATGCGGATGCAGTGCCAGACCCAAATGCCGAAGGTTTTGTACTTGCGCCAAACGCGGGCGTCGCAGTACTAGAACCAAACGCAGTCGCGGTGGATGAATTGCTTCCAAACACCGAGGTTGTATCAGAGCCGGTGCTTTTCCCAAATGCCGAAGGTTTGCTGTTGGCATTGAATGCAGTGACCGTATCTTGGCCGAACGTAACAGACTTGGCCCCGGCCCCGAATGCTGAACCACCGGTCCCAAATGCTGAACCACCGGTCCCAAATGCTGAACCACCAGCTCCAAATGCCGAACCGCCGGATCCAAATGCCGAACCGCTGGATCCAAATGCCGAAGACCCTGATCCAAAAGCACTCTTGGTATTTGTCTGGCCAAAACCCGATTCTTTCGGCTTTGAATCGCCATCACCGTGCTGCAGCTCCCAGTCCTTTGCATATTTTTCTGTGTTGCGCTTGATGTCAGATATCATTGACTCGACCTCGCTCTCGAGCTGCTGGTACTTTCTCTCGCAGGCATCCAGCTGATTCGAACTTGCGGCCTGCATATAATCCATGCGCATCTCCTCGGGTGATATATCAGTTCCGTTCATGATATTCGGCTTGTTGTACATTGGCCCGAAACAGCTTAGCTTCCACATTGGCCGGTCTGAGATACCTCGCGATAGCGCATCGGCCGACAGCCCCGAGGATTCCTTTGCAGCAGGCGCACCCTTGCTAGCGAACGAGCTGAACGACGATGTCTGGTTGCCAAAGCCTGGCGACGAGAATGTGCTGAACCGGTTGCTGGTTGGCGTCGAGCCGCCCTGTATTATATTCTGTGATGCCGACTGACCAAAGGCCGACGGCCGGCTCTGCGGATGCTCGTTTCGACACCGGTTGCCAAAGCTGCATTTGCCCTGTAGAAAGTACTGGCAGACTGGCATTAAATGTTTAGAAAGGCTATAATGAAACTAGAAAAGAAAACTAAAAAAGAGAAGAAAAAGTACAAAACAGTAGCCAAGGCACATATCGCGCCCATCGGCATGTTGGAAAAATATACAAGCTTGTGGGTTTTTGGATTCCGGTTGATGAATTGCTGGATGCATCTCATTTTAAGCAAGAACGGTATTTCCGTCCACCTGCTCCAACAAGTCGATCCCTGCTATAGCATCCTATCCAAGAACTCGTAAGAGCGGTTGTAGTAAGCACTGACCTCGCTGTCAGTGGCGGTCATCAATATCTCAATATATCTCCGCTTCAAATTTACAATTCTATCTACTTTGGATGCATGGATATTTGCGCATATCGCTTGGGGAGTTTCTGCAGGGGTAATGGTCCACCCGGCCGCATCGAGCATCTTACAAATTATAGAATATTGAGCGATATCAACAAGAAGTTCGACTTTCTCGCCAGACACCTTCGAAATGTTATAAACATTTATGCGGGGATCAGTGGACTCAATTATCTGCACTAGCGCGTTAGTGCAGACCTCAATGCCTGGCACGAAAGCCGGAGCAGCCACTATAACCATTTTATTACCAAACATTGACCAGAGGGATCTAACGGGGTCAAAAAGATCCAGGCGATCCGTGTTTATCAGACAGTCTAGCAGCGAAAGGAAAGTAAAGTCATAGTGGGTTGCATGAACTCTATCGTAAGCGCTCGAGTGAAAGCTGCTGTCACTTTCAGTAGGTGATCCGCTATGGGCATGGGTTTTGAATGTAATTGCGCTGTCATATAGACTTGCGAGAATTGGGTCGACCACCCCAGAGGAATAGGACCCACCTTGGTTATAATTTGTGTAGTTTTCATGGCCATTTTGCAGATACTGTGTAGATATCTTGCTGCCATTGTTTGGCAAGTGGCAAGGATATACAGAGTTTGATGTAAAGAACTCCATGCTTTTAGGTTATTTTGAGTACTAGAATAAAGCGATTCTAGAGGAAGAAACAAGAGGAACAGCGGTCGCAAATTCCCGCTACAGTTTTATAGCACTCTTTCGTAGATGCTGTGGCTTGGTCCTTATTGCTTTTGTTTTACCTACCACATGTTTTTATACACTTTTCTTCTCGACGCCAAGTCGACCATCCCTCAGTGAGTAAATTGGGTAAATTATTGTTATTATTATTGATGATGATGTATCTTGCACATGTTGCGAACAATGGCTCTTTAAAAATTCATATTACCATAAAAGTAATCCAAGCACTGCGCCATCATTGGCATTCATGCTACCCCGCAAAGTCATTTTTTTTTTTATTGACAGGAATGTGTTTCATTGAGAAAAAGGCAAATGAACAAACAAGCGGGAAGACTAATCCTGAGAGGCGACCAGTCTCTTGAGAGAGTTTATGTGAACTAGGGCCACGTCGGAGTTCGTCGCAGTGAGAATACGTCTGAGTAGGCAGAGCTTTGCAGACTTTGCCTTGCTGCTCTTGCCAGCGTCACGCTTGACGCATGTGCACCAGACCACAGACGAAGTCAAGTTCGACCACCCGATCTTGTCCAAGTGCTTGATGGCAGCTTGTTCGTCAATGCTGTCGACTATAAACGCGTATCTCTTTTTGGACTGCTTGATCGTATGGATGACCTTGAATCCGCCTCTGTTAGTCTTCTCCAGATACAGCACACCTTTTGGCTTGGTTGCCATGATAGTCACAGTGTCCCTAAAGAAACAGAAATGGCCTCTGTCCAGCTCAAAGGTCATCTCGTTGATGCTGGTGTCATCGGAACGCACGCTTTCGTCCTCTGAATAGTCAAATTCGCCAGAGTTTTCTGACGAGGAATGGTCTGCAGACAATGGCGCGTGGGCATCTATCAGAATCGAGATAAACTCCTTGCGCACCTTGGCGGGAAGAGCGTTGATAATCGTGAACAGCGATCCAGTCAGCTCCTTGTACTGCTTTGAGGTGTCCATTGTTGAAAAGAATAGAGAAGTTGAGTTTTCCGTACATTCAGACAGACGAAGAGCGTGCTCTTTTATACATTCCCCTCACCTTCAAAGGACGGTCGCTGGATGCTAGGAATAGGGGGCTGGCAAGAATAGATCTCAGCATATATCGACCAGCTCGCGAGAGTATATCAGAGCTAGCCAAGGTCGAAGGTGACAGCCGACGGGCATACATTGATGTTGTATCAGCAGAGTCAAGCGCATTGGTCTAACAGCAAGAATTGTTTAGAATATGAAAGAATAAAGGACTCGATAATAAAAAAATATTGAAATTCAGCTTTACACCCAATACGTTGGAGATGAGCCCAGCTCTGCTAATGCAAAGGTAGACCGATCAATCGATCCCGTCTAGTCAGCAGTCTTTCTCTTCTTTTTCTTCTGCTTTGTCTTGGCGCCGCTGCCCGTGGGCACGACGAACGAGTCCTCCGAGACCTTGATCTTGTTCGACAGCTTCTTGAACTTTGCCACAAAGAAGCCATCCATGTTGTGTGCGTGCGGGTAGAATCTCCGGGTCAGGGCCAGCGACGCATGGAACTTGCGGCCGCGGAAACTGGTGAACCCGGGGGCGCCAAACTCAAGCCCAGAGTCGACCAGCTTGACATTCGGCCGCTTGCTCAGCGCATAGTTCACCACAGCCTCGTCCTCGTCGACAGTCACCGAGCAGGTCGAATAGACGATGTACCCGCCGGTCGGCGAGTCAGCGTTGACCGAGTCGATCGCTGACAGGATCAGTTCCTTCTGCAGATGCGTCAGCATATCTATATCGTCCTGGCTCTTGTTCACCTTAACCGACGCATCCTTCGAAATAACACCTGTGCCACTGCAGGGGGCGTCCAGCAAAACGCGGTCGAAGCCACCCATCACCTTGGGGAACTCACGACCGTCGTAGTTGCACACCACGGTGTTCGAGATGCCCAGACGATGCACGTTGGCCACCAGGGCGCGCTCACGCTCCTTGTTCGCATCGTTAGCCACCACCATGCCGGTGTTCTTCATCAGCGCAGCGCAGTAGGTGGTCTTGCCACCGGGAGCCGCCGACATGTCGAGCACCTTCTCGCTCTCCTGCGGTGCCAGGGCGATCACGGGAAGGAACGACGAAGCGGCCTGGATCATATAGTGGCCGGCCATGTACTCGGGCGTCGCGCCGATGGGCACAGGCGAGTCGAAGATGGTCAGCCCCACCTTGGTCCACTTGCCGATGGGATCCAAGTTGACACCGCGGTTAATCAGCGCCTGGGCAAGATCGCGACGCCGCGTCTTGAGCGTATTCGTGCGAATAGTAACCGGCCGCGCCACCTCGTTAGCCTCAAAGAACTCGACAGCCTCGCTGACAGGGAAGAGCTCTAGCAGCTTGTCCATCAAAAACTCATTGTACCCGTAGTAGAAGCACATATCGCGCTTGAGCTGGTCGAGATAATCGTGCCGCGACGCCTCCGGGGCACGTAGCTCGGCAAAGTTGTTCAGCACGCGAATGATCTCCTGGATACGCAACTGGATCTGCGACAGATCAAGCGGTGCCTCCTTTTCGGCCTCGATTTGCTCCAGAGAGGGCAGGGTGAAGAGCTCGCGCTCACCGGCCACCACGGCGCCCGCTGTGCGCAGCTCCTGGTCGGCCGATTCTTCGATCTGCTGCCGCTGCTTGTCAAGCTTGCGCGACCGCTTCTCCATGTCGCGGAAGGTCACAGGTCCCGCTTCATCGTCGTCGGTGTCGAACTCGTCGTACGATTCGACGCCACCAGCCATGCTGTCATCGCTATCATCCTCCTCATCCTCATCATCATCTTCGTCGTCGTCATCGCTCTCGAGCAGCGACAGCGGCATCTGGCTAACAGCCTCATCGTCCTCGCTGTCAAACTCATCCATCTCGTCGCTCTCCTCACCGACATCCGAGTCAGATTCCATCGGCGCGTTATCCCATCCGCCATCATCGACGTCGCGCATAACAGCATCCTCACCCGACACCTCACCTCCACTTTCATCGTCGATCTCCTCATCGCTGTCACTGTCCGGCTCCGGCGCGCGCTTCTTGGCAGACGGCTTCTTGGCAGACGGCTTCGTCACAGACGACGAAGACGACGACAGCTTCTCAATCGGCTGGCGACCGCTGTTGGCGCTCTTGTTCTTGAGCGCGGCAGAGTCGTGCTTGCGCGAGCGCGTGGCGTCGTGCTTGAGCTTGTCGTGCAACCCCTTGGTCACCTTGCCCGTAGCCTTCTCCTGGTTGAGCGGCAGGGGCACGTCCTGCTTGTTCTTTGCGCGGCGACCCATGGCGGAATATGTGTGTGTGGTGTGAAATGTGCTGTGTGTCGTGAGGAGTAAAGAAAGAAGCTGGAAGGGGGCAGAGCTAATAAAATTTTTTGTGTTTAATCAAATGAGTGGTTGTGGTGGTGGTTGGACCGAATGAAAAAAAGAAGTAAGAAAGGAAAAAAAAAAAAAAGAGAAATCGCAGGATCAGCAAAGATCTGATCTACGCTGCGCTCGAAGATGCCATGGAGGCAGCAGTGGAGGCAGCCAGGGACTTGACGATGACGGCGCGCGCATCGTCGAGGCGGAACATCTGCTGGACGAACAGCGGCGACGCGTAGAACTCGGCGCAGTCATTAACGCCCAGCGCAGCGGCCTGGGCCTCAAACTCCACCCTAGAAACCTCGACAGTCTCAGGGATGCCCTCACCGCCACGCCGGAGGGCAAAGAACGTCATCTTCTCCTGCACCAGGCGGCCGAGCAGATGGTACAGCAGCTCGAAGTGGTCGCGACGGGCATACAGGTACTTTGCAAACTTGCGCCGCAGCGCCCGCATAACGGACTGCTTCTGCGCCGCGATGAAGCCCTCGAGCGCCACGCGGATGGCCACCTCGACGTCGTCGTTGCGCACGTAGTCGCGCAGGTGCATGCGCGCGTGCGCCTCCGCCAGCCGCACGATCGACTCGATGTGCCGCACGGTTATCGGCACGCTGCCCGTCGCCAGCGACTCGCGCCGCAGCTCGGCGTACAGGTGCGCCACCTTGTCCGAGTACCGCTCGGACATGCGCGGCTGCACGTGCTCGCGCGCATACATGATGTACTTGCGCAGCAGGTCCTGCGGGATAACGTCGACGGCAGACGCCTCGGCAGCAGCGGCAGCGGCGGCAGCCTCGTCGGCCTGGCCGTCCTCAGCGGCGGCGCCCTGGAACAGCGGGTGCGAGCGCGTGTGGCTCTGCACGACGAAGCGGCCCAGCAGCTCGTCGCGCACGGGGTCGACCTCGTCGCGCACCACGCACAGCACGTCGAAGCGCGACAGGATGGGCTCGGTCAGCTCGACGTTCTGCGAGAACGGCAGCTGCGGCCGGTAGCGGCCGCCGATGGGGTTGGCGGCGGCCAGCACCGAGCAGCGCGCCTGCAGCGACGTGACGATGCCGGCCTTGGACACCGAGATGCTCTGCTGCTCCATGGCCTCGTGGATCGACGTGCGGTCGGCGTCGTTCATCTTGTCGAACTCGTCGATGAGGCACACGCCGCGGTCGGCCAGCACCAGCGCGCCGCCCTCCAGCGTCCACTCGCGCGTCACGGCGTCCTTGCGCACGCTGGCCGTCAGGCCCACGGCGCTGGCGCCCTGGCCCGTCGTGAACACGGCCCGGTGCGCCGTGCCCTCGACGTACTTGAGGAACTGCGACTTGGCCGTGCCCGGGTCGCCCAGCAGCAGCACGTTGATGTCGCCGCGCGTGCGCAGCTTGCCGCCGATGTCCTTGGCCACGCCGCCGAACAGCGCCAGCGCCAGCGCCGTCTTGATGTGCTCGTGGCCGTAGATCGACGGCGCGATCGACTGCACGACGCGTCGGCCGACGTTCGCGTCGCGGCCCAGCGCGCGCACCACGCGCCGGTCGTCCTCGGTCAGCCGCACGGCCGCGAACTCGTCGGCGCGCTTGGCCACGTGGTTGGCCTCGATGACCGTCGTGAACACCGGGAAGCCCTGGCGCGCGTTGAGCGCCGCGTCCATCGTGTGCGCGTAGATGCCCGTGACCTCGACCTCGTCGCCGGGCTTGGCGCAGTCGATCAGGTCCCACAGCAGGATGACGTCGCGGTGGCGCGGCAGCCGGCCGGCCGGCACGGCGCCCGGCGTCTCCTGCAGCGTCAGCCGCTGGTAGTTGCGGTACACCGTCTGCTCCGAGTTGAGCGCGAACGGCCCGCGCGCCTGGCAGTTGGCGCACATGGCCACGCGCACCTCGGCGTGCGCGTCCTGGAAGAACGGGCCCAGCACGGCGCCGCACTTGCCGCAGTCGAACTTGACGTACTTGAGCTGCGGGAACACGCCCGTGCGCCGGCTGACCACGCCGCTGACGCGCACCAGGCTGTTGAGCTGCGACTGCCGCAGGTCGCGCAGCGAGCTGGCCGTCGGCAGCTCGGCCACGCGCACGTGGATCTCGGCGCGGATGCGCGCGTAGTCGCCGAACATCGTCAGCACCGCGTCCATGGCCACGTCGTCCATGATGGCCAGCATCTCGCGCGGCGCCTGCGCCAGGAAGAACGCCAGCAGCGGCTTGGCCCGCGCCAGGTGCGCGTACGTCAGCTCGAGGCTCTCGCCGTTGCTGGCGCCCAGCTGCCGGATGCGCTCGCCGTACACCGACGCGCCGTGCTCGTCCGTGTACGACAGCAGGAACCGCCGGAACTCGCGCGCAATCGTCTGCCGCGGCCCGGCCTCGCCCACCCACGCCGCCACCGTGCGGCCCTTCATGTCCTTCAGGTCGTCCAGCGTCATCGCCCGCTCCTCGTCCAGGCCCGCCGCGCCCGCCGCGTCCAGCAGGTGCGCGTGGCGGCTGCCCAGCCCGCCGGCCGACCGCCCGCGCCGAGCCGAGCCGCCAAAGTCCACGTCCATGTCGCCCGAGCCGTCGCCGTCCAGGCCCTGCATGAACGCCAGCGGCACGCGGCTGCGCCCGCCGCCGCGGCCCTCCTCGGCGTCGCGCCGCCGCATCTGCGCCTCGACGCGCGCCCGCGCCGCCGGGTCCATCGCGCCGAAGTCGCGGTCGTCGAGCATGTCGCCCTCGTAGCGGTCCTGCGACGCGTCGGCGCGGTAGTCGCCCTCCATGCCCGGCCCGAACAGGTCCTCGCCCTCGTCGTCCGACGCCTCCTCGAGCGCCAGCATCTCGCCCTCGTCCTCGCGCTGCGCCTGCCCGTCCAGCAGCTCCGCCGGCAGGTCGTCGACGCCGTCCAGCTCGTCAAAGTCCGACCCGTCCTGCCCGAACCCCGGGAACGGCGAGAACGGCGGCGGCGACGACGGCGGCAGCTGCGGCGACGCCGGCCGCGCTGGCGAGCTCGACCCGAAGATCATGCCGCCGCCGGGCGTCGCCGGGAACTCGTCGTCCGACCCGTCCGAAATCGACCCGGCCTGTCTCTTGCGGTTCTGTGCGTTGCTCTACGCGGGAGATGTAGCATTAGTTGTTAGCCGTGCGCATACAAGCATTCATCCATAAACTCCATGAGCTCCAGTGCCCACTTACCATTATTGCTGCTTATCGGTTACCACCGCTGCTTATCGGGTTCGACCGGTCGCCGGTATCTTAGCTAGGGAATGGAAGGAATGTGTGAATGCGAATATGAATGAGTCGCTGTCGTCGTCACTGTCGCTCACACTGCGCGCTAGCAGAAGCAGATGAAAGGATAATAAAATTACGTTTATTCGGCAAAGATGAAACAGAAAAGAAGCGCTTGGCATACTGCAGACCAATCCAAACCAAACCAAACAAATAATTTGTTGACGATAAATGCCCTGCCCTGATCCAATCACCGCAGATCAGATGTGGCCAAACACCGTCTGCCGCTTGTTCGCGTTCCTGTGCGACTTGTGCTGGTGCACGTGCTGCTCGCACAGGAACCTTCCGTCCAGGCTGTAGTACACGTCGCGCAGGGGCACGGCGCAGTGGCTGCAGGCGAAGCACTCCGGGTGGAACCTGCCCTCGTACACCTGCGCGCAGGGGCCCTCGATCGGATGCGCGCAGGCGCCGCACAGCGAGTTGTTGAGCTTGTGGTAGTCGTACCGGCAGTACGGCCGCTGCTCGAACACGTAGAACGACTTGTCCGGGAACGCGCGGTGGCACTCCTGGCAGTTGAAGCACGCCCGGTGCCACCAGGCGTCCAGCGCGTGCACGGAGACCTCCTTCGACGCCTCGCACGCCAGCCCGCAGGACGCACAGCTGGTGCTCCCTTGCTGTGGCTGCTGCTGAAGCTGAAGCTGCTTGAAGTCGCGCACGCAGTACACGCGCCCCTGGTGCTCGACGCCCAGGGCGCCCGTGGACTGGGCCAGCCGGCCAGACGGCACGATTGCGCCGCGCGCCGACGAGATTGCCGTGCCGCACGTGCTGCAGTGCACGCGCTTGTGTGCCCCGCCGCCGGCCGACAATGTGCTGCTCGTGCTGGCCGTGCTCACCGTGCTGTCGAAGCGCCCGCGGCGCCCGGCGTCCACCGGCGAGGCCGCCGCCGTGTGGCCGCTGGCGCTGTTGCTGCTGCTGACCACGCTGTCGCGGTCGGAGTCCGCGCTCAGCGCCTGCATCTCGCCCATCAGGTCGTCGAGCAGCGAGTCGAGCTTCGCCGATTTCAGCCCGCGACCGATTGTGCCGCCGCCGTTGCCAACGCCAGCGCTTGCGCCTGCGCGCTGCTGGCTGCCCACACGCGAGCCTACCGTGCTGTGCCCGCTGCTGGGACTCAGCCCCAGGCCCTGGCTCACGCTGCGCGAGTTCCCGCCGCCCACCTGCGTGTTGATGCTGGGCACCGATGGCTTGCCATTACCGCCACTGCCCATTATCGACGCAAGCACGTCCAGCGCGTTGGGCATCGACGACGGCCCGCTCGATGCGCCGGCCCCTGCACGCGCCGCCCCACTCATCGATGACGGCGCCGTGGCGTTGCGCGAAAGCTTGCGCTCGGGCTGCCCATTCGCGTCGGTGCCACCAAATCCGTGCACGTGCGTCGGCGTGGGAGACGCTGATGCACTCGCAGACCTTGCCACGGCTGCCACCTTGCGCGACGAAATGCAAATCTGCGTATCAACCGAGATTGCAGCGGCTTTAGCCGATGCTGCCACCGACTCGCTTGCAGGCGATATGGCAGCGGATTTGGCAGTTGACGGCTGGCGCTGGTGCTGGTGCTGCTGCATGCTGCCGCCCTGCGGCGACACCGGCGGGCTCTTGCCGTCGCCGCGGTTGGACTGCGACCGCATCATGCTGCCAATCGACAGCCCGCCGCCACGCCCCTCGTCGTTATTGGCCACAGAGCTTGTCTTGCGGTGCCCATTGTTGCCGCCATGCGGCTGATTGTGCACCCGCCCAACGCTGTTGTTCCGCCCGTACGCCGGCGCTCCAGTGGCCACTGGCGTGCTCGGCGACAGAGACAGCCCCGACGGCGACGCCTGCTCGGAGAATGCAAACTCAGACTCGACTGACGACGGCGGCGGCGAGTCCACCCATGCTGGCTGTGGCTTGCCGTTCGGCGACAGCGCCCGTGGATCGTTTGTAATCACTTCAAAGTCGTCATCAGGCTGCGTCAGCTTCTGCATTAGGTCGTTCTGCAATGACGCTGCGTTGCCCCGGCCGACATTGACCTCGGATGGCATTCGCTTGGCACCCATCGGCTGTGCTGACTGCGTCGATGGTGCTGACTTGCTGCTGAGCAGCTCCTCGCGCGCCTGTTCGAGCCGCGCCCCGGCTGGCTTGCTGCCTGCCCATCCGCCCTGGTGTACACCCGCGCCAGGACTTGGCATCATGCCATTGGGGCTGATCCCGCCACCAAACGAGTCCAGTGAGATGTTGCTGCTATTAATGCTCTTGTACATCGATGCCCCCGGTGACTGCTGCTGGTGGTTGTGGTAGAGGTTGTGCTGTTTTTGTTGACTCTGCTGTGTATCGGCGGGCGACAACTGGCCATAAGAGCCGTTGCTGCTAGGCGCACGACCCTTTGCCGCGCTTTGTAAAATGTTGTCGAAATCAAAGTCGTCCACTGCGCCGTCTTCGGCCAGCAGCTGGAGCGATGGCTTATATGCATCCGGGAACGCCCTGCTCTCAACGTTTTTGCGGTTGTTCATGCTATTCTGCTGTTGTGGTGGTAGCGCCGGCGGCTGTGGAGGCCCGGCTTTCGACCGGCCGAAAAACGAGCTTAGCCCCCGGTCCTTCATCGGCGGCAACGTCGGAACTGCCGGCACTGGCGGCTGCTTCATACACTCGTGCTGCCCGATCAACCGGATATGCACGTCCTGGTTGCACTGCGCGCACTTCATTGTCGGCAGCGCCGTACTGTCTCGCATCGAACGATCCAGCATGTGCATATTACCCGTTTTGGAGGTTGTGTGACGGTGCTGCTGCCGATGATGTGTATGTATGCGGTAGGATGGTGGGTGAGTGGATGGATGGATGGATGGAAAGAAGGAGGGAACAGAGGAGGAAGAGTATCTATCGGGAGCACTGCTGCCGGGTGCTGCTGTGCCTGCTGCTGCTACTGCTAGTACTACTACAAACTGCTGCCTCTAAGGAGCTGCCAGTCTCCTCGCGCGGAGTTAGGTTATTGGATAAATAATGCTTAAATGATGAGAAAGCTGTGTCCACAGGGTGTGCACAGGCGAGAACGAAGGAAAACGGCCGAAATAGAGTTAATAAGTAAAAAGGTTGCTTGCGAACCTAAAAGGCAGGAGGGAATAGGAAGGAAAGAAAGAAAAAAAAAGGGAAATACGCCTGAAGAAAAGAAAATGGCAACAACACGACAACTATACACAAGTGCTAAAAGAGGGGATGAGATTCCAGCAGGACTATCCTGTGTTTATGCGTGTCTGCGTGCGTGCGTGCGTGTGTGCGTGGGGAGAGAAAGGAAAAAGGCCAAAAAGAAGATAAATGAAGCGCGAGACTGCCAGAAAATGCGTCGTTCGGGTGCAGATCCCAAACCGCCCTTTTTGCCTGCCACCTTGCCCTTTATAAGTGCTTGAGAGGTAAATAAAAGAAACAGACCGATGCAATGCGTGGTCACACGTCGCACAGACAGTCCGGATGCAGCTCCACCCCTTCGCAAGAGCAGATGTCAGCTCGGTAAGGAATGTATATATCTATATGCCAGCAGAATTTGCAACGGTCCTTGGCTGTGTGCCTCTCTCGTTCTTTGTTGCTATACGATAAATGCGCTCGTTGCTAGCGTGGCTGCAGAATAATCCAGTTTTTTTTGTATGCGCGTTGTTGACGTCTTGTAATCCCGCAATATTAAACAATTCCAAAAATAGAGACGTGGAACAACCAAAACAACAGAACTAAACAAACCGCCCCTATCTCGACGACGAAATTAGCCAGACCAAGGAGACCAGAGTCAAATGTGCAAAGGAAATAAAATAAAAAAATATGTACGAGTTGAACCAAGTGAAAATCAATGTTTCCGAGATGCCCGCCAGAGTTTATGCGGAGACACACAAAAATGTTTCTTACATTCCATCGATGGTCGAGAATGCAAACATTACGCAGTTGGAACTTGCCCAAAAACGCAGTAGAAATTCTTCACACTGCTTCGCTGCATAATTGCTTGACTCGGCAAACCGAGGTAGTAACTGAACACGTCGAGCCATTCACTTCGAAGACGCAGTAACCTCTGTCGCTTGCGATTTAATCGATCCTGTTCAAATGAGCAGTAGCAATGTGTGCTACAGCACCAAACATTAGAACTGTGAATCAACCGACTTCTCGATTCTGAATGTCTGGGGATCTATGGGCTCGCTCGTTCATACTTTTGTAGCTGCCCAATTGTTAAGATCCGGAACTGGTTTATATCTGTCTGCAACGGACAAGCACTACCATATCTGTGGTGCTCTTACACAATGACTGAACAACTGTATATAAAAAATGTATTCAAATGCTACAAACAGCTCATGCTGTCTTTTTTTTTTTTTTTTTTAAAACCAACTCGATTTTACTTGATGCGCGCCTTGGTCTCAAGGAACTCCTTGGCCTCGTTGAGCTTTGTTGCCAGATATGGCGAGCCACCGCGATCGGGGTGATTCCTCAGCATAATCGTGCGATGCGCCTTCTTGACCTTTTCCATCGTAAGCGAGCTCTCCTTCAGCCCCAGAATCAGCGCTGCCTCGCGCTTGCTCATCTTGGGATCAAACCCGCCCTTCAGAAAGTGCTTTGGCACCGGTGTGACACCCTTCAGCGCCGGCCCGGCTACCCGGCCACGCGAGAGCGCCTTGAGGGCGATTCCGCATGCTGCCGCGCCAACAACACCAAGTCCAACAAATGTCGCTGTGCTCATTTTGTCTGTGCTCATTCAAGTAATGTAAGTACCGGCGATAAATTAAATTTTGTAAATTGTGTGTCAACTCAAAGTGTAAGAGCAAAAGAAAGCGTTTTTGTCAGCTGTCTTCATTTTCATGATTACACCAATCGGCTCGATTCGACTCGGCTCGATCTATACCTGGCTGAGGGTCTTGCGGCAGTCGACAAAATTTAGACACTTCTTTTTTTTTCTCTCTCGCTTTAACAATAGACACTATTGCATTTTAGCTGTACTACATACTCTATACATGGGCAAGCGCAGGAAGCAGAAGCAGTCGGGCAGCTCACCGAATTCTGCAAAGAGGGCTAGGCACGATACGTTTACCACTCCAGAGGGCGAGACGATGCCCATGCGGCTAAAGAAGTACTGGAACCAGCGGCACAACCTGTTTGCGCGCTTCGACGAAGGCATCCAGATTGACGAGGAGGGATGGTACTCGGTTACACCTGAGCTAATAGCCTACGATACTGCCGAGCGGATAGCCCAGCTCTACAATCCCAAGGACAAGTCCAAATATGGACGATTTACAGTAGTCGACGCTTTCTGCGGAGTCGGCGGCAATGCCATACAGTTTGCCGAGTGGTGCGAGCACGTTATTGCGATAGACATTGATCCCACACGTCTAGCCATGGCCAAGAACAACGCTGAGGTCTACGGCGTCAGCGACAGGATAGAGTTTATACTTGGCGACTTTTACCAGCTTGCGCCGATGCTCCAGGCGCAGGTCGTGTTCATGAGCCCGCCCTGGGGTGGCCCCGAGTATCTGGACAGCAGCGTCTATGATCTGGGCAAGATGCCGTTCCATACCGCCCAGGAATGGATTGACCAGGCACGCGTAATCTCGCCAAACATTGTGTACTTTATGCCTCGAAACTGCGATCCGCGAGAGCTTGCCGATCTGTGCCCAGAGTCGTCCTGCGACATCGAGATGAACTATATGGGGGCGTTCTTCAAGTCAATTACGGTCTACTATGGCGACCTAGCTCTATACGGCAGCTCGCAGCCGCGTCTGTTGGAGATGTAGCAGACATGATAATCACATGTAAACAGCCCACAACTCTGCTGTCGCAATCGACTGCAGCCAAAATAAAGGCTGTGGCCACTGCCCGCCTGCGCAGCTGGCATTGCCAGAATAAGTAGCTTGCATAAATTATTTCATTAAGGCACGTAGCGGCTTCTTCTATTTTTCAAATACACACACACATGCTTTCAGTTGACTCCGCTTCGGCCGCCAAAGTTGGTCACGACGAGCGGCAATATGAGCGGCTTGTGCGGAGCATCGATGCGTGCGAAAGGCAGCTTGCCGAGAATGCGTTTTCCGAGCCACTTGACGTCGCGCAGGTGCGCCTGTTGACGAGCATCGAACACATTGTAGATGAGCACAAGCATTTATTGACGGCGGATAGCGCCGACAGCATCCAGCGTGAGCTTGCGCAGCGCCTGGAGGAAATCGAGCGGGCAATACATCCATGGGCAGAAAAGAGAGACGCACTGCTAAAGTCACTCGACCCCCAAACCTCAGGCGACGAAGAGGAGAATACCGCAGGCGAGACAAAGGAAAAGAGGGAAATAAAGGGTGAGCAGCTGGAAAGGAGCCCTGCTTCTTCTATTGCTGCTGCTGCGGCTACCACCCCCGCATTGTCAGAGACTGCAAGCACGCACAAGCGGCGATCGAGCGCGGCAGACAGGCGAGCGGAGCTGCTGGGCGAGATGGACGGGCTGCGGCGGCGAGGCGCTGTTCCCAACAGCGTTGAGGGGGTCGAGCGGCTGCTTAAGTCGCAGCGGGCGACGCAGGACGATCTGTCGTCCGATCTGCTCAAGATGGCGTCGATTCTCAAGAAAAACAGCCTTGCCTTTGGCGATCTGATTGAAAAGGACAGGGACGTCGTCGACTCTGCGGCCGAGAAGCTTGACGCGAACCTGGCCAACATGGAAAAGCACGGCGGGCGGCTGGACAAGTTCCGCAAGCGGTCGTGGGGCACGACGGGCCTGACCTGGCTGACGGTTCTGGTGGTGGTCTCAGTGTTCTTCATGCTCGTGCTGTTTATGCGCGTCGCGCCCAAGCGGTACTGAGGCAGAGATAGGGCTTTTGCGTCAATGTTTTGGTATTCGGAAAGCACGCATTTTAATACACAATCCGTGTCTCTTTCGCGTGAGCCACAAAGCAGCAGCGATGGCTGAGAACGGGGAGATGGGGAGCAAATCTGCAAGCCGTGTGACCTGCGGATTCTCTCTGGGATCTGTCAGCGTTTCGAGAGCCAAAAGGCGCTTTATTATATTTTTGGCTGCTACGCACCGATTTATTCCTTTGCATCTCGTCTTTTTGGCAGCACCAGCGGCCAGCCAGCCTAGCCGACCACCGGCCATTACAGCTGTTGCACAAAAGGCCTGCTGTTGTCGGCTTTATATCTTCCTTTCTGCTGACACCCTTGCCGCATGGGCAAAAGGAAAAAAAAAAGTGAAATAACTGGCCATCTATTGTAAATTGTAAGACCGAAACATATCGCCTTTGCGCGCTGCCCCCGCCCTCTCGCTCTCACTCGCTGGCTCGCCCGCCCTCCCCCGATTTGTTGGGTTGCTGCTCTGGCATCAGCTTGCCCCCAAGTCTCGCTCTGCCTTGCTGCTCGTTTCCGTGCAAGGAGGGGGGACGGGAATGAGCAATAGAAAAAAAGCGATGGGGAGGTGTGCTTTTTGAGAGCGTGTTTTGTGTGTGCGTGTGTGTGTGCGCACACAGAAAAAAAAAAGAGCGAAGCGCAAATCGCAGGTTGTGTGGCCACTCCATAGACACCCGCTTTTCGTGCATGTGCATTTTTTGTGCCAAAGCATACTCGACGCACCACAGATTCTCCTCTCTCTGGTCTTTTGTTCCAGTATACACTTTTTTCTTCTCTCTCTATTGCCTCAGTTCGCTGCCTTATCTGTTACACTCAGTCTCTGCTCTATTCTCTAATTTACACACATTCCCGTTTCGCACGAACGCCCTGTATTACACACAAAAGCCTCACGCCTATCGGCCAAAAAAATCCCCACCCCCCTGCAAAGCGAAACACAGGCGCAGCAAAGAATTATTCTGTATCTCTGTACTCCTCGCCTTCTCTCTCTTTCTCTCTCTCTGGGTTATTCTCGTTCACTGACGCGACAGAATATTAGATATATACGCTGCGGCAAGGCGCCTATCTATCTGACGAAGCGCGCCGAGCAGTAAATTTCGAATTTCGCACACAGAGCAGCACATTTTGCAGTTGAGCTGCATTCGGTCAAAGTGTAGGTAGGTTTATTCCATCCTATAGAGGCAAAGCTTGCCAATTTTTTTCCACGGCCAAAACGAAAACGCGTGTTCCGTTCCGGGCGGATTCTCCTTGATCGCGCAGAGATAGTGGCAGCAGTGTTGTCAGACGTGTCCGTCCGTGTCCCACTTGGCGTCCTTGGCGTGTACACTCATGCCCGGGGTGTTATTTGGCGTTGCAACAATGCGTGCCATTGTCATCTATATATACATGCGCGCATATATATAGATGGTCCATTTCCAAGCACTGCTCTAAACATTATACATCTCCTCCCTACTCTTGTTCTGTAGACGTCCCCCGCTAAAATCTTACCGAGCGACATTGTCAGAACCAACATTTCTTGTTCTACAGGTACGTATTCCTTTTTGCCAAATCTCCTATTTATAATGGTGCTCTGCGTTATATTTCTCTTTGAAAAAAAAAAAACAGCGGCAGCGTCTTTCACAAAGGCTGCAACAGGCCTTGCTCTCTCTCTCTTGTCTGAAATACCGGCCGAAGCACTCTACATTGCTCTCCGCTGTATTCCAGATGCAACTCTCTACGCACATTGAAAATCGCGCTATTGCTGTATATTTTGTGCCCCCCTCAGGCGCGTCGGCCCTGCGGATCCTGCTGTTGCGAGCCATGTCCTTCGTTTATGAATCCAGAGCAATATATGCGTAGTGTTGCTAAACCCTGAAATGGCAGGTGCACCACGCCCGGCTACCCACACCTGTGCTGTGTATATACGCCATTTGACTCTGCTCAGGCATGCAGATTAAAAAGGTCATTCTGGGCATTTTATTGGCCTATATATTATCGTTGTTCTTGACACCACGACCACCGCCATTGCCCAGCATTTCCCTCCAACCCCCTATTTCCCCTGCTCCCTGCTTTTTTTGCTTCTGACACTGATGTCGTTGTTGCTGCCGCTGTTGCTGCGGCTGCCGCCGCCGCCGCTGTTGTTGTTGTTGTCCTCCTCCTCCCAAGATATCAACAAGGGCAAAAGCCGAATACGAGCTCTGACCCAGATAATGCACAGCGGGCGGCCAGCCAGATTGGCAAGAAACACAAAAATGGGAAGCATGACGATTCATGTGCGCATGTGCACACAGCAAACAAAACATATATCCCCCACCCGCGCGCGGCCTATTCATCAAATACCCACACCATTCGCTATTCCCGTGCGCTATTGCATCTCAGCTGTGTATGCAGCACAGAGAAACGGCGCTGAATGCGCTCTATAAGCAAATAAACCGGACACTGACAAGCAGATTGAAGCAAGGCGCGGGGAGGAGCGGAGGGGGCAAGGACACCACACCACTTTATTTTGCTGTTTTTTTTTTCTTCTTCATGCCCACTCGGGCCTTGTCTCTCGTCTCACCTGCCCGCTCCCTCCTGTTTCTTTTTTCCACAAGCGCGCCAGAAGCAGCAGAAGCAGCAAGCGGTTCACGCTTTCGCTTTCGCTTTTGGCCCTTGTGCATCAAGAAACAGAATGGATGAATTGAAAATAAAGGCTGACCGAAAGGGGGCAATAAAAGCCTTTATCATTATTATCATCCGCTCTGCTTGCTGCCGCTCTTTGCTGCTGCTGCTGCTGTTTCTCTGTGCTTGCTCGACAGAAAAAAACAGAAGCGAAGCAGGAAAAAAAAGCGATGCCTGTGAAAAAGTGCGCCCTTTCCAGCAGTAGTATTTCCCTCCTTCCACTGCCTGTCTGCCCTTTTTTTTTACACGACAACCACCACGCATCATCTGAATAGCATGTCAATATTTCAACGCTACTAGGTCTTTCCATTCTCGCATATTCTTGAGCTCTATCTATCTTCTATTCCTCTCGCTTCTTCTTGCTGAGCACCCCATCTATACACTTGCTCTCTTTCTCTTTCTCTTTCGTTTCCCTCCCGCTGCACTCTTTTGATACACATCTCTAAGCTCTTGCCGTTATACTAATACACCTTCCGCCAACTCGATATCTCTCTTTTTTGCACACGCGCATGTACACACACACATAGGCGTCCTTTTTCTAGACTAGCGGGCCTACACTCTTTTTCTCCATTCTTGTTCACATATTCAACCACGCACGCGCACAGGCAAGCATACACTACTCCATGTCTGGTGCTGGAGCCGATAGGACTGGCGTTGGACTATATGCACCGTGGCACGTCTACTCGCCCAGGATACACACATCTCAGACCACATCAGCAACGGCAGCCGCAGCTTCGCAGCCATCTCACAGCGACGTTATTGTTATTCACAGCGATTCGAGCGAGCCCGAGGCAGACGTTGCGGCACATACATACAGCAGCAACAGCAGTCGACCTCAGATAACATCGGGCTTCTCGGCAGCCCCCATCAACCACTACCAGTCGCCACATTATTCTTCTCTGCCGATTGACCACCAGCATAAAGGTAAGTTGATGCATACGCTCATTCAATTGACAGAGACATACAGGCATACGGACAGATAGGCACGGGACGTCTCTCTGCTACAGTCGCAGCCATTCTGTCCAAACCTGCAAATATATTTGCTGCTTCTGCTCCTGCTCCTGCTCTGTGGAGGCCCCCTGAAACATACCCATCTACTAACACTTCTGCCAGCCCTCTTCTTTCCCTGGCCCCCTACTGTCATTATGACTTTTTTCATGCACTGCCATTTTCGGACGCAAAAATGTGCTTGCATCTGGCAAATGTAGAAGTTGCTGCCCTCGCCACAGTAGCACCATCGCCCTCAAAGCTTGCAGGAGCCTCAGCCTCAACCCCCAAATCATCCGTATCGACAATCGGCAACACATTCTCGCAGCTGTCCCTTCCCTCGATGAACAACACGTCGGGCGCGACGCCTGCAACGGCCACGCCGCAGGTGTACGACTTGCTGTCTCAGGCGCAGAATCAGCCCCGCTATATGACCAGATCCGTTGCACAGAATGTGGCACGCCGGAAACAGGAGCTGATGATGCTCGAGCAGCTCAGGGAGCAGCAGGAAGAGGACAGTTCAGACAGCGCGCAGCCGCTGGCTGCAAACACAAACGCTGGTGCAGCATCAGGGTACCCGCTCAGCAGCACTGTTGGTACCAGCCAGATAAACAGCACATATGGCATGTTTGACTACCGGCATCAGATTCATCCAAGCGATCAGCAGCCCCTGTCTGGCTCTACAGCGACATGGAACTCGGCAGTGCTTTATCAAACAGCACGGGCTGTTGCCGCCGCCGCGGACTCGAAGGCCAGAGCACCTCCGAGCATGACAGCGGCTCAGCGCCAGAAGGCGGCAGCAGCAGCGGCAGCAGGCGCAGACCAGCCCCCGGCTCCGAAGCGGCGGAGGAACGCAGCAGCAGCAGGAGCATCGGCAGCAACTACCAAGGCAGCCGCCCCGAAGGCTCCTCGCGCACGCGCAACCCAGCGTGCTCGCCAACAGCAACAGGTAAGCATCACTAATTCCTTTTTTCTATCTTGCAGAGAGTGCTGTGTGCTTTTCTAGGCCTTTTTCCCATCCCTGGGCCCAATATTTCCCATCACATTCCATGCCTGGAGTTCTGGCCAATCTCTTTTACAAACGCAAACACGCCTCCCCCCGCCGTATAGAGCGCGCATTTATAGGCGGCGAGTAAGAACATGGCTCACACCGTATTTTCCCCCACATCTTTTTCACCCACGGAGACTGCTGCTGTATATGCACTGTGCTTCTCTGTATATTCAATCCCGCAATTCTCACCGCGAAACTAGCACCATGCGTCTTGCTACTTTTTTCGCTTTGGAAATGACACTCCCAAGTGCAGCGCCTCCTTTTTATGCCACATACTCGCGCTTGCATAAACTACACCACCGGCCCAGAGCTCTCCATGCTATTGTGTTTGGCTGTTTGCTTGCTGATGCTATCTACGGGATGGCGCGACTGCATTCTCGTAGATTAAACCTGAGCAGTTTTAAAGTAGCTTGCTTGGTTATCGGGCTTTTTGTTTGCAGAGGCAGAGATAGAGTAGGCCGGCTAACGAATGCTGGTGGGTGACGTGTTTTATTTGGCGACCTTTTTTTCCAGCTTGGAATGCCTTGGCTATTTATTTGTGCTACCCTGGCATTTATGCCTTGAGTGTGTTGTGTTATTGCCGCAAACACTCTCCAAACCCCTTGCTTAATATCGATCCCAATCTATTTGCTGCTTTGTCCTATCAGCACTGAGCAAGTCGTCTTCTGGATGATAAATGAGCCAAGCAAAAGAGTATGCCAAATAATCCAACGCCCCTGCACTTCTCTCTACCTACGACGTCTGTTTGCCAGCATTGCCATCTCTTGTAATCGATGTCGCACATGCTCCGCCCGTATGTCTATGATCTCACATATCTTTCGCGGTTCAGCCCTCGCTTCTCTTAACTTGACATTTTGCAACACATTGCGGCCATCCTTTGCTTCCTTTAAATTCTTCTTCTCTAAGGAGACGAATGTATACAAGAAATCCATACTAACTATTGTTCTACCTCTCCTATTGACCTTACCCTCGCTCTCATCATGTCCGTTCTATCGTTCGTGACATCCTTCTTTCGATCTCGAAACAACAACAACAACCATGACACAACCGATGCACAATCGTCTCGATTTCGTACGACCAATTCTCCAACCCTAAAACGCTATCCCGAAACGCATCGCGCGGTGCCCAAACACAACCTCAAACCGGCTACCAAAAATCCGTCCACAATCAACCATGCGCTCAACGACCAACCGAACCAACTGCGCCGAATCTTCTCGTCCTCTAAAATCACAAACAACAATGCCAACCCGCGGTCCGTTGTCATCAAACAACGCCATCAACCTATTTCCTCAAACAACGGGTCCTCAACTTCGTTGTGGCGTTCACTGCAGAAGGCTGAGCCGTCCTGCGATGACCGCGACGGACACTACATTGTTGTCCCGGGTCGCGAGTTCACCCCTCGCTTCAAGATCCGCCGCCTGCTGGGCCAGGGCACCTTTGGCAAGGTCATGGAGTGCGAGGACGCCAACACTGGGCGTCTGACCGCAATCAAGGTCATCCGTGCTGTCCCCAAGTATCGCGATGCGGCAAAGATCGAGATCCGAGTGCTGCAGACTCTTCAGCGCAATGATCCCAAGAACATCTACCAGTGCATGCACGTTAACGAGACATTTGACCACCGCAACCACGTCTGCATGGTATTCGATCTGCTCGGCCCAAGCGTGTTTGACTTTCTGAAAGAGAACGAGTTCCGTCCGTTCTCGCTGCAGCATGTGCAGCTCTTTGCAGAGCAGCTTCTGCGCAGCGTCGCCTTCCTTCACAGCCTCGATCTGGTGCACACCGATCTCAAACCCGAGAACATCCTTCTCGAGAGCGGCGACTACGATGTGGTTCCGTTCGCTGACCAGAACATCAAGACACATATGCTCAAGTCGACCAAGATCCGTCTGATCGACTTTGGTAGCGCCACGTTCAACAAGGAGTACCACTCGCAGGTTGTGTCGACTCGCCACTACCGCGCCCCAGAGATTATCCTCAATCTCGGATGGTCGTTCCCGTGCGACATGTGGTCGATTGGATGCATTATACTCGAGCTTCTGACCGGCGAGGCTCTGTTCCAGACGCACGACAACAACGAGCATCTTGCCATGATGGAGGTTGTCGTCGGTAGAGCGCCCGCACACGTTGTGCGCTCCGTATCGCCCGACCTGCGTGTAAAGTTCTTCCGTGATAACATGTCTGCTCGGTACCCTGCGCCGGACCAGCCGCGCCAGTCGCAGAAGGGTCTGCGTGCCATGCACCCGCTGTCGGAGATGGTCAACCCATCGTCCGGCCCAATCCATGCCAACCTTCACGACCTGCTCTCTCGCATGCTCCAGTACGATCCCTGGGCACGCATCTCTGCAAAGGATGCCTGCAACCACCAGTTCTTCCGCTATCGTGTCGGCGCTGACGGGCACGTGGCCAGCCGTACGTCGGCGGTAGCCACGACCAGCAGCCACGGCCGCCATCAGGCCAACCACACCATGGCTCCGGCTGCTGATATGGCGCCATCCGAGGTTCTGCATACCGTACCGACTGCAATGGCAACTACCGCAGTCTCGTCGCATCATCACCCCAACCACATGCACCAGCAGCACCATCGCCAAGCATATCCTGCCTCTTCTGCTGTCGGTATGCCGCAGCTGCCGGCATCAGTCGCTGTCTCCTCATCGACGGCCGCGAACGCCTACCCATACGGCAGTGGCTCGGGATCGGGTGCCGCCCGGGGTGCACCGCTTCAGCTGAGCGACTACTCCATCTCGGCTGCCTCGCTGCGCCAGTGGCACTACCAGCAGCCTGAGGCACACACGTCGCTGGCTGGCGATATACGAGTTAACCGGAATCCGGTAGCCATGACGTCGCTGTCTGCAGGAAAGCAGGGCCACTACACGCGTAACATCCAGCAGCCGCAGCAGCAGCCAACCGCGCCTACTTCGGCAGCGTCGGTGTCGTCGCACAACCAGAGCTACTATTCGGACTACTCTAATCGACCAACACCGCTCAACCTCCAGCTGTCGCAGGCGCAGCAGCATGCTCGTGCTCGTGCCGAGGCCGCCTACCAGTGGCAATATGCCGGCAGCGGCAACAACTCGACCATTACCACTCCGACTGCGACTCATCCGAATACCTCTTCTGTCGGGCACCATGCCACGCAGATGGTTGCTCCTATTAACAGCAATAGCTATGCCCATCAGCAGGCATATCCGGCCTCTGCCTCGGTCTCGCAGTCTCGAACCAGCGGCAAGCGCAAGGCTGGCGCACCGGTCGACTCTGGTTTTTTCCCCGAACTGCCCACGTCTACATCTGAGTATTTTCCCGGGCCTAATGGGGACCATTCAAGTCCCGTCGCAGGTGCGCCGCTAAGGAGCTCGGTCGGCAGTGGCAACCAGCAATACCACCAGCAGCCGCGCAACTACTCGTCTGTCTCTATGGTTCCGCCGCTTGGCTATTCTGCATCACACAGCGGCAACAAGGGGTATAACCTGCCTCCACTTGCCTCTCAGTCGTTTCAGCACGGTGCCTCGTCGGCCGCCCTCGCCATGGCGCCGCTTCTGACACCGACTTCGAGCAGCCTTAGTCTTTCGCAGCAGCAGCAGCAGCAGCACCGCCATACGATGCATTCAAATGCATCTGCTAGCGGCGCGGCCACCCAAATGGCATCGTCGATCCTTGCCTCTAACAATGGAATGGTCCAAACACGCGTGCCTATTGACTGCACTACACCGAGATTGACCACTGCGACCACCGCCACGCCTACACCCGGGTCGTCGTCGGCACATCTCAATGCCCCGCACAGCATTGACAGCAGCAGCATTTCCGTGTCGGCTGCCGCGAGCATTGTTGCTGGGCGCGGCGCCTCTGCAGTCAATGGCACGCACAAGATTGCTGGGCGCTCATTGCCCTCGCTGATGATCACGAACACTAGCACGATTCCCCCGGTTACCACTGTGACTAGCGGTGGCACGCTGCGTACCAGTCTATGTGATATCAACCTTCAGCAGCAACATCATCAGCAGCAGCAGCAGCAGCAGCAGCCTTCGCGCCTGTCCGGTGTCTACCAGCAACTGCCGTCCGCCCAGACGCTGATGCAGTCGCCGACGCAGACGCAAGCACCTGTGCACGGGCCTGTGGACTATATTGGATCGCCATACCAATACCACAACCCTTACCACAACGGCCAGCACTTTGTTCAGCCGCCGCCGGCTGCCAACAACCCGACCGGCTATTAGAAAACTCTTACCGAATTTTTATGTACATTTTTCATCACGTGAATATTCTCAATTAGCCCCTTAGTCGAAATAAGACAGACCAGCATGTCCTGACGGTCGGAAAGCTAGTGTGGGTTGCGTCTTCAGATATTATCATACATATTTACATACATCCTGTTCCACATGTCAGACTGCGCAAGCGATTTCGAGGATGCTCCTATGGACAGCATGTTCCAGGAGCCCGAGGGCTACTTCAAGCCGCCACCTGAGCCGACGTCGGTCGTGTTTGAGCGGCAGCCGCAGTGGGTGGCTGATGGGTCGCCCAAGCAGATCACAGTAAACCTTCTCGGGTCGCATCCTCTGTGGGGACACCATCTGTGGAACGCGGCCAAGACGTTTGCAAACTATCTGGATGAGAACAAGACGATAGTCCGGAACAAGTCGGTGCTCGAGCTTGGCGCAGCCGGTGCACTGCCGTCGCTGATCTCTGCCTGCAATGGAGCCACCAAGCTCGTAGTCACAGACTATCCGGATCACGATCTAATTGAGAACATCCGCAAGAACGTCGAGGCAAACATGCCCGTGCGTCTCGCAGACGGATCAGTCCAGGTCACTGGATTCAAGTGGGGCTACGACATCGACAGGATTGCCGGTCTTAGCGGCAGCAGCGAGGGCACGTTCGATGTGCTTATTCTGTGCGACCTGGTGTTCAACCACTCGGAACATACGGCGCTGCTCAACTCGGTCGAAAGGTTGATGGCCAAGCCCAAAGCCGGCGTCACTAGTGGTGGCGAGGCGTATGTGTTCTTTACACACCACCGCCCGTGGTTGGCTGATAAGGACATGGAGTTTATCGAGCGTGCTCGCGACGAGCTGGGTCTCGAGGTGACAAAGGTTGTTGAGGAGTACACGGGGGCCATGTTCGACGATGACCCTGGAGACGAGCGCGTCCGAGGAACAGTTCACGGGTACCGCCTTGGCTACCCATCTGAGTAGATTCTGCTGATCTTCTGATCATAGACCAAAAACATTTTTTTAATATTTTTACGCAGACTACATGACCGTTGCCAGTGCCTTTTCTTGCCTGCTTTTGACAATTCAGCCTTCTTGCCTTGACAATTTACAGACACACAAACAAGCATGGAAGACCAGACATCTATCACGGCACAGACAGCCGACCCCTCGGTACCGCACAAGGCAGGCACAGACGCTGCCGATTATCAGAACGGCGCAGACGATTACGAGTACTCTGACGATGATGACGATGATGACGACTATTCTGAAGAGTACGAGGACGACGGTGTTGAGGCGGACGATCTGCTTGGATATACCGAGGACTGGGGAGAGAATGGAAGCGACTTTACCAAGCAGTACAACAAGATGCGGCAGCAGGTCATGCTGAGCCACCAGAGCAGTAGCAGCGGCACCGGCGGTGCGGCGGGCAACAAGTCGTCCGCATCGGGCAAAAGATCCATGGTATCTGCTGCGGCCCTCGACTCGGTGTCTGCAGGTGGAAAGCCCAGTATCGGCGGAAGCGTGACGCTCAAGAGTGTCGACCTTAGCAAGTACTCTGGCAGGATCAAGCTCGAGGAGTTCACAGGAATGAGCAGTCCATCGTCAGAGGGCGTCAACGCCGGCGGCAGCCGCAAGGGCCAGGGCGTCAGCTCTGCCCCACGTAAGGATAAAGCCGATCGTGCCACTACCGAGCAGGTGCTCGATCCGCGCACGCGCATCATCCTGTTCAAACTGCTCAACCAGGGCATCGTATACGAGATCAACGGCTGCATCAGCACGGGCAAAGAGGCCAACGTCTACCACGCAGTGACCGAGTCTGGCGAGCACCGCGCAATCAAAATCTACAAGACGTCGATTCTGATCTTTAAGGATCGCGACAGATACGTCTCTGGAGAATACCGGTTCCGCCACGGCTACTCGAGACACAACCCGCGCAAGATGGTGCGTGTCTGGGCCGAGAAGGAGATGCGTAACCTCAAGCGTCTGTACAACTCGGGCATCCCGTCGCCAAACCCAATTATTCTCAGACAGCACGTCCTTGTAATGGACTTTTTGGGGACAAGCGAGGGGTGGGCGTATCCGCGCCTGAAGGATGCCAGCGTGCCGCCGAACCGCTACCCCGAGCTCTACTACCAGCTTGTGCGCGACATGCGAGTCATGTACCAGGTGTGCAAGCTTGTGCACGCCGATCTCAGCGAGTACAACATTCTCTACCACGCCAGGAAGCTCTACATCATCGATGTCTCGCAGTCCGTCGAGCATGACCATCCGTATGCTCTCGATTTCCTGCGCCACGACTGCAACAACGTCACCGAGTACTTCCGCAAACGCGGTAATGTCCGCACAATGTCTCTGCGTCGCCTGTTCGAGTTTATCACAGATGGGAACTTTGGCACGACACACGACGAGATCGACACGGAGCTGGCAAAGATCCAGACCGAGATGGACAGCATATCCGATGAGCTTCTGGCCGACCTGCGGGCAGATGACGAGGTGTTTAGGCAGTCGTTCCTGCCGCGCACGCTCGATGAGGTGGTGGACTATGTACGCGATGTGAACCAGATCAACGAGGGCAAGGCGGACGAGCTGATCTACAACAAGCTGGTCGGTCTAAAGCTGTCGTCTGCCAACACGCCCAACGCCAGCGAGGTCCAGGCCACAAGCGATTCAAGATCTGAAAACACTCGAAATGTGCGGTTCGAAGACCCACGTGATGAAAAAGACAGCGACAGTGACGCTGACAGCCAAGCCGCCTCTAATGACGAGGATGGTGATTCTGGTAGCGAGGACGAGTCTGGCGATGAAGAGGAAACGAGGCACGCTGGCAGCAAACGTCCCGACGACAAGGACGCCAAGAGAGCGCATAAGCAGGCTGTTAAGGAAGCGAGGCGCGAAAAGCGCAAAACAAAGATCCCCAAGGCTGTCAAAAAGCGCAAGGAGCGGGTGACCAGCGGCAAGCGGTCAAAGTAACAACCGATGCGATACCCTGACAGCAGTGCCCGTCCATGGCTGGATCAGGATCAGCCCGATCAAATCGGTTGAGAAAAAAGCTGTATCCGCTGTGCTTATCCGATCCAGAGACCCTTGCCCTTTTTTTTTTCTAAACTTTACACTCGCTGTCTGGAATCTCAAAGAAAAGAAATAAAAATGAGCAGTGGAATGCTCGGTGCGATAAGAAAGAAGTTGCCCTCGCGCAACATGTCGTTGTTCTGGGGCAGCGTGTTTGGCGTGGTCGGATTCTACAGATACAACAAAAACGAGAGCGATAAGCGGATGTCGCACTACTGCAAGCGGGCAGAGAGCGCGGCGAACGAGGCAGTCGGATCGCTTGATACGGTGCGCAAGGTGCAGGTATACATCACCGTCCCCATGGGCGAGCTCGGCACGCGCAAGGCACGGCTGCACTGGGAGAGGTACATCCTGCCAGTATTTGTAGCCGGCGCGCTCGACTACGACCTAAATCTGGTGAACGATCTGTCGACTGTCGACGGCCTCGAGAATGTAGTCCGCGGAGGGGTGCACAGCCGGGTTGCCGAGGAGGTCAAGGACAGGAGGCGTAAGGCCTTGGAGCAAGAGGAGGACAATGAAGAGCTGCGGCTGTGGCGGCAGGCGATCGACGAGCGGAAGCGGGAAAACGAGGTGCGCGAGTACAAGAATCTGGTCGGGCGTGCGCCTGAGGAGGTGCATCTGGGGCTGTGGAAGCCGGAGCCATACCCGGGAGTCATGGATATCGTGGCTATCGGCCGCGAGAGCTGGGTAGAGGTGGTCAACGGAGTCAGCGACGGCGCAGTTGGCTCGCTCAACTACCAGATGCCCGAGCTGATCCCGCTTGATTCCGAGAAGAGCAGCGAGGATCAGGAGAATGCGGCTCGCCAGATCACAACCGAGACCAAGGATCAGGGGACCGACTCTGAGATGCAGATTACAGACACGGCTGGCGAGAAGATCCAGGTGGCCCCGGATGTCAAGCCACCGCCTGCAGCACCTCACGTCATCAACTATGATCGCTTTGATGACATTAAGGACACGTTGCCCGAGCTTCCTGCAGTGGCGTACATCTCGCACTACAATCTTTCCGGATGGGGCAGCGTGCCGCAGAAGATCTGGAACTTCTTCCACGACCAGCAGAACGTCGATCGGTACGCCAGCCAGGCGCTGCAGGTGGTTTTCGAGTCGACCAAGAGAAGGGCGCGCGATGCGCAGGAGATTGCCGATGTGGGCAAGGGCGAGGAGGATATGCCGTCGTGGAACGGCGAGCATATGGACGTGGTCATTGACCAGCGGGTGGCGGAGAAGATGATGCTCTATGAGACACAGGTTGACAATGCGCCGCACAAGGGCGAGAATGACGCAGCAGGCGACTAACTAGATTTTTTTTGTCTGTGATAGAGCAAACAGTCGCTGTAAACCTCGTTCCAGAGACAATCAGAGCCAATGTTTGCTTATCGGCATTGACAAGGTGGCGCCAATCTGTTAATAATTTAGCACAACAATAACCCATGGCCAATTTGAACACTAGAGATGTGCCCGAGACAACGGCATGCTACTGCAGCGATTATGCAGATGCAACAACGCAGGCATATCTATGCGTTACAAAACAATTGAGAATAAAAAAAGTTCAGAATTCCCGGATTGCAGGCATTGGTGAGAGGGGAAAGGCACAAATGGACGATGAGGGCGGTGGTGCTGAGCATCATCGGTCCCATTTGCCAAGTGCAGATTTTTGTTTCGCCTCCAATCCGCGGAGATAGTAACAACGACCCAGTCTGTCGGAAAGCACAGTAGGCAGGAGAACATGGGTGTCTTTCTCCTTGGTGTTGTTTGTTTTTACCTTGGCTCACTGTCGAACCCAATTGTAATATCTGATGCGAAAACAAAAACATGTGGAACGAGCGCGAGTACGTGGCTCAATCGAAAGCGCGGCCAATAAAAAAATCCTGCTTGACAGGCGATTCAAGATCTCGTGAATCCGACGATTAGAAGGGAAAATAGGGGGAAACGAGAAAGGAGGCGTGGTTTTTTCGCAGATGCGAGATTGTCCATCTTGCGGCGTAATAACACATAAATGAGCACATCGATACCTCTCTCTCTCTTTTTTTGTTCCTCTGCTTTCCCTTTTTTCACTCCTTATTTTAATCCTTTTTCTATCTTCCTCTCCATCCTCCTTTTTTCTACCGGGATATATCTTGATATATTTTCTGTATTTTGTATCCAACCCGTATTGCTACAGCCACCACTGCTTGCTTCTCGCGCAACACACATTCACACACGCACATATACTACGATGGACTTGAACCTGGTGTGCGGGCCAGCAGCAGCGGCAGCGGCAGCGGCTTCGCGGCAGACGCACGAGTCACAGATGATGGAGGTTGTGGGCGAAGAGAATACAACAGACCCTCTTCCGAGCGTGCACGAGCTGGAAAACATCCGGGTATCACTAGACGAAAACGAACTCGTAGCCACAGAAGTACCGCCGTTGCATAAGCCAGCATTGTCACTTTCCGTATCAGGCAGTGGGTCGAAGCTTACAGCTGCGCCAAACTCGCTAATTACGCCACCAAACTCTGCCTCGCACAGCAGTATTGGAAAGACAGCAGACACGTCAGACATGCGGCAAGAGCATTTGGGTAATAAGACCTCACACGATATTGCAAAGAGCAGCAGCACAGCAGACAAGCTGGCGCTGCCCGGCGACATGAAGCGGCGGACCAGCATCTTGGAAAAGTACCACGCAGAGCTGCTCGACGTGGCTGAAAAGTGCAAGATCCTGAGCCAGTTTTCGGAGCAGTACGGGCCGGAGAAGAACAAGTTCAACGCCCAGCCCTCGGACGACCTGGTCATCGACATGGCGCGCAAGGCGTACGAGGTTCTGATGGTGTTTATGACCATCCGGCGCGAGCGCATGTCGACCAGCGCCGACGACGACACGATGGAGTACATCCGCAAGCGGCGCACGGTGCTCTCGCCCACGCGGTCCAAGTCCCGCAAGCGCTCAGTAAGTGTACTACAGGCTTTGATATGCGCCCCCTCCTTCCTTGCTCTTGCCCTCTATGCCCTTTCAAGCAAGGCAAATGTGCCCGTCATATTTTCCACTCTTATCCACTGCAAGATGAGGGGCGATGCAAGTGTGTTTTTTTTTCTCAGATGCACGGCCCACAGCACTCTTGCATTAGAGGTGTCCCAACCTTTCCTGTTTTGCTGCTGCCGTCCGCAAACAAACGCGGTCATCTCGTATCGTCCTGAGGACGAAATCTTGCATCGAAAATGAGCATTGTCGATCTCCTTTAATTGGGCGGAAGCATCGAAGAAAAGCAAGCACAGCAAATCTACGATCCGCTTCGCTTGTTTTTATTTTTTATTTGCCCGTGTGCTCTCTTGCATTTGGGGGAGATGAGGAGCAGCAGGAGGGATGTGCGCTAAACTTTTTTTCTCTTCTCGCGCTGCATTTCATAAGTGACAGTGAGAGCGTGTTCCCTAACGATCTTCGTACACTGACGGCTAACGACCCTGTTTTCCGCACCGTCTCTTTGTTATTATTGCGACACTTTGCGACTGCATACCGTCTTCTATAGAAAAGATCCGACGCTGCCCAGCCAAACACATGCCGCTCCTGCGGCATCTCTGAGACTCCGGAATGGCGCCGCGGCCCCGACGGCGCTAGGACGCTCTGTAACGCGTGTGGTCTTCGTAAGTACCGATATTGACGAGGATTTTCCTGTTGGGCGCTGTTGCTCTGTTTGTCAGCGCTCAAATCCTTTTTTTTTTTCTAAAGTCAGTCATATTGCTAACCGTTTGGGTCAGCTTGATTTCTTTGTAGACTATGCGAAGCTTAACAAGAAGCGTGCCACCGAAGCCAACACGCACTTCAGTGCCGACATTCCCGGCGGCGTTGCCGGCAGCGACTCTGTGTCCAAGGTAAAGCCTGCTGCGCCCAGTGGAGATGGTAGCGCTGTTCAGGGATCGACGATTATAGCCAATCCCCATGCGGGTGCTGCGTTCCCTCACCACTACCACCACCATCCCCACCACCCTAGCCACCACACGCACACGGCGAACCCAGGCCAACCACAGCCGACATCACAGTATGCCTACCCTCCGGCGATGCAAAACCAGTCTCATAACCATGCCCAGCATGGCGTTCATCCGGGAGTGTCACAGCAACAACACTACCATCAGTCGCAGCAGCAGCAGATCTACCACAGCTCGATGCAGCAGGACTTTACACATCAAGGCGGAGTGCAAACACACTACGCGGGCTCGCTAGCCACCCCTGGTGCGACACAATGGCCACACCCACAGCAACAATATCACAACCAACAACAAGAGCAACAACAGACATTGCAAGGGGGTGCAACAAATCCATCATCCAGTACGCACCAGGGCCACCAGCACCACCAACACATGCCACAGTATGCAGGAACTGGTGGTGGATACGTCAACGCAGGCACATCGTCGTTTCCACATGTACAATCCCAGGCACGGCCAGCGGCTATGAGTGCCGCTGCATACCACCAGGGAAACTCTGGTAGCGCTGTTGCTTCTAGCTCTTCTACTCTATACATGCCTGGCGCTGGTCGTCAGGCCCTACCCGACCAGCAGCGCCCGCATCAGCAGAGGCAACAGCAGCAGCAGCAGCAGTCAACACCGGTTAAGGCCTCGATTTCGCGGATTCTTGGATGAGATATTCTACGATTCCACGTGACTAGAGTTTCCGTTTTTGCAGCGATTTGATATTTTAGAATCTCGTGGCGTTCGGCGCTCAATATATTTTTGTTTCTGCTCGTATTTTTTTCGCGTTTTGCTTTTGGCATTTGCTGTTGAATTTATCTTTTAGAATGCAGGAGGCCACCCCAGCAGAGAGCGGCGAAGCCACAGTTATGCCACAGCCTCACCAGCGTCGCTCGTCACGTCAGCCGCGCCAGCGCTACTTGGACAATTCGCTTACCGGCAACGAGGTTTTTGACCTGCTGGACGACTTTATTGCAGAAGACGGGTCAGGCACACGACCACGCAAGCGACGCAAGAAGAGGCCACAGCCCAAGGTTGCACCGACTGCTGCTGCTGCTGCCACTGATGGTACGGACAGCCAGTCCAAACAAACACAAAAGGCGTCGATGCCCATACGCCCACGGTGGTATAATCAGATGTATGTAATGTTTCTGGCATTGCGGCAGTCACCCGGGCATACGGCGAGCCGCAGCGACCTTGTGCGACGCGTCGTGGAGCTTGACAAGCGCATCAGCGAGGAGCGCGGGCTTCCCCGGGCATTTACCGGGAAAACGCCGCAGAACAGCGCCAGCGCGCTGCTGACAAACAACTGCGACAGAAACTTTATACAGTTCCGCCCAGAGGGCGCACGGTGCTTTCATTTCCGGCTAGCGTACAAGCCCGGCGATTTCGAGGAGGCACTGGCTGCGTATAATGAATGGATTGATGTCCTGATTACCCGAGATTGGCCGCTCTGTTTTGGACCTGATATCGACCCAAGTGGCGAGCAGAAAGTCACCGAGGATACCAGTTTGGCTAGCGTTCCACTCCAGCAGCCAGAACATGGTCTTGAATTGGCCGATGCGACTTCTGGGAATCCAGATGATTGCCTGGCCGAGAATCCGCTGCATGATCAGATGACATCTGAGGACAAGACCACAGATCAGTCGCTGCCTCCTGAGCTGCCTCAGCCTGCAGAGTCTTTGCAAGAGACAGTCGACCCGTCGTCAATTCAGCCACCTTTGGTCTTGGCTGCACCGAGCCAGGATATTTCAGCAACATTGCTGGATTTATACGACATTCCCAAGTCATGGTGTGACATTGTCGAAGTAAAACCATCGACAATCCCAAACGCCGGCAGTGGCCTGTTTGCAACGCGCGACCTGCCAGCTGGCATCCCGCTGGGATTCTACTTTGGAGTACCAATGACCGAAGACGAGTTTGACTCTCTCAAGGAGAATGTCGGAATGTCCTCGCACTACTCAATCATGTACCGCAAGACCGTGCTGGATGCGACAGATGAAAATGGGCTTCCCTATACCGACCCCGACGGACGCCTTTACTGTCCGTTTCACTTTATGAACGAGGACCGTGAGGGCGAAAAGTGCAATATCGTCTTTTTGGAGGGGATAAAGGTGAACCAGATCATCTGTCTGACCAAAAGAAAAATCTTTAGCGGAGAAGAGCTTTTTGTATCATACGGAAACGAGGTCGACCGGTCGCATTGGGATCAGAAGGAGCGCCAGAATGTCGACGGTGATGGCAGTGAGGCTGCCACAGATGCACACGAACTAACAGATGTCACCGACAAAGATAATTCCAGAACATGGGGCATTCGCGCCACACAAATGGCCGTACCCGCTTCGACTGAGATGCCTTCGGTGGCTGAAAAGAATGGTATTGTTAAAATGCTCGAGACCCTGACAACTGCTGGCACTCCCTGTGAAAATAATGATTCTTTAGATAGCGACTTACAATAGCGTCTATATTAAATACAATGCATGGCATCTATTCTTCCTGCGACGCCTTGACACTCTCCATGAGTGCGCCATAGATCTACAGGGTTGTTAATGTACAGAAAGATGTGGTCACAATCTTAGTTTTTCATATTCTGCCAGTCAAGAGCTCGAACAATGATGCTGTATGCAATATAGACACTCTACCATTTGTATTCTTGCGCGTATCTCGCTAGCCTCCTGCGTATGCTTATCTGCCAACCTACAGCGTTCCCAAGAAGTCGTATTTATACATACAGGGATTAGCTCCACGCATCGAGATACATATTGGGTATTGGATACCGAATGCACTCGACCCACATTAGGTACTTACTTTTCCAGGTGTTTCACCTTCTCGTCAATAAACGCGTCTGCTTCTTCGAGGGTCATTTGCAAATGAAACCCAAACCCAATGCTGACGTAGATGAAGGTTGTATCGGGAATAAACGCCTTGACGTAAAAGTCAGACCCCAGGTCAACTTTGGTTTCGAGCTCGTCCAGCTCCTGGGTCCTGATGGTATCAATATGCGTCTTGAGCTTTAGATACTCCGATGTCCTACTATATATCGTATCTCGAACCTGAAGCGTCTCCTCTAGGTCGGGCTTGAGTCTAGTCGTTATAAAATCCTCGTACTTTTTGATTACTTCCTGCACCTCGGGCGGAAACCTTCCCTGTGCAGAATGCGCTCTAGTGGAGACTGACATTCCGGATTAAACGAAAATTGACAAAAAAATATTTGAGGTCTCATCGTCAAAACCCCCGACATTTCAATGTCACATCAAAGCAATGGATGTATGCCAAGTACAGAAGAGTGTATGGGAAGCGATCACTTCCATTATTTCCCTTTTTAAAAGGGAAATGTGTAAAGTCTGGCGATGAAAAAACAGTAAAAGTGTAATTGCCTTTAAAATAAGAGAGCTCCGCGTAGAAACGTGGCTAAAAATACGCCTTTAGAACAATCTCCACAACCCTATATTTTAATCCACCTGCTTTTAAAAGGAGAGACACTCCTTTGTTTATTTCCTTTGCTTATATTAAATTTTCCGTTTATACAAAAAAAAAGATGCAAGCTTATTTCTTGGCATTCCTTTTAGTCAAAGCGCTATCTTTGCTATCGGCTGTCCACGCGGGAATCCCGGACAACTGCAACCTGGCATACTGGCGACCGCAGCTAATGGGGACCTATTTGGTTGACAGCAAGCATATGAATCCCAAACGTGCGTCTGGAAGAAAAGTTTCATTTTTCGATAGCCTGGCCAAGCCAAAACGAGTGCTTGGACCGCAGACGGAAGTGAATGAAAAGATTATCGATTCCCGACGGATAACGGTAATGGTCGACCAAAACAATATCGTCATAGACGTAGCGTGTTTCTAAGGATTCAAAAATTAAAAGAAATAGCCAAGATGATGTGTAATCTTTGTCTAATTGAAGAAAGAATTTAATATATTCATTTTAATTTACATTTGCACGACAGAGTACAAAGGCGGCTGCTCTTGGGTCCCTTATCGAAAAAAGTGCTAACAAATAAAGTGAATCATTTTTCATAAGCCGCTCTTGTTTAAGGCTCCTTTCATTTTTTCTTTTGCATTTAGCTTTCTTTGAACAAGGGCGGAAAAAGCAAAAGCCCCAACTTTACCCCTTCTTGTTCAACAGGCCTGGGGTAGCTTCCAAGCCTCGCTCCTTTGTTTAAAAGAATTCTTATTTAGCAAGAAGAAGAGGTAGTGTCGTTCTATAAACAAAATAATTTAGTTGTTAAAACACGCTTGCTCACACTTTAATGAACTTTACACTTCATTGAGACTGGGTGAGGATTGCTGCTCACTGCAAAAGCACGCATCTTTGCAATGCTAGCAGATTTATAAAAGGACAGCCCATTTCCTTCATCCACCATCTGGTATATACATCCATCATCTTCAAGCTTTTGCTTTTCTCAAGTTCCCTTTTATTTTTGACACTTTTTATCAATTGTAAATTTCTTATTTAATATGGGCTATTCTAACAGTTGGAGCTACTACTCATCTCACTTTCCAGGTCGTAATTATGATTTACCTTTAGATCGAATTCCAGCTTCAGGAGTACCACCCACAACAACACAGCCAACAGGGGGATATGTATATACACCCATACCCCATGGATCCTCAATTCATCACAACCGGTATCCATACTAGCTGCCATCCTCATCATCAATTTAGATATGCCAATGTAAAATTCTAGATAGCTATCTAGTATTCTTAAAAATGCCTCATCAAGATGTCATGCGTATAACAACATCTTGCCATGCGGCGCACACTTTATTTCTGTCACTTGACTGCCTAGCAAGACAATGGAAGGGATAAAATTGTACATTGAAACACCCTTGCACCAGTGTCTGCTCTCTAAGCATTCATGTAATGTACAGAATGAAGCATGCACACTTTTAAAAGAAAAATAAAATAATTTTTTTACAAAGGGGCTGCGAAGACTTCACCAGCAGGCTCCACGTTTAAATGCCACGGGGAAAATGACGCAATGTCCAGTTCAAGGTATGCATTTATACATTTCCTTTTATTCTGGTTCGGCTCCTACCCTACAAGTATTGTACATTTTTATTATAAATAATTCATTGCATTTTTTCAAATATCAATACATTGCTTAAACTAAAAATGCAACGTGTATCTCTTTGTTTAAATAATAACTAATAAATATATTTCTGCTATATTTCTACCAGAAAACTTTATTTTCCTGCTGAAAGAACTATTTATAAAAAAGTCTCGGTTTCACCTACTAAAAGAAAATAAATTGCACGCTTTTATTCTTTTAAAGTATCGAATTGTTCGAACCACGTTTCTCATCCTCTGGACTCTGCTTCATTTTTTTTTTAGTTAAAGCGCTATTTCTAGGTTGGAAAATAAATAATAAAACTATTTACAGCATCGCTTTTACAAAAGAGCAAGGAGCAATAATCCGAGAGAATTGCAGTGAAGATGAGGTTGCGCAGCACATTGCCGGTAGGTGGTACAAACAGTGTTTGCAGTAACATTTTTTAAATGCCAAATCGGCTCATCTAACATCTGGTCCATAAGTGTTGCATAGACGCTGCACCTGATTGTGACTGCAAGCAATCCTAGGGTATTTATCTTTTATGATCGCCATATGCTCTCTCTCTCCTCTTAATCCCTATCTAATCACCTATGATGCAGTTCTGGTCCGCGTTTCAACAAGAAAAGGGCAGCGGCTGGATGCAGCCAGCAGCGGTGATGCTCGGAATCGCCACAATCACGGGTGGGTCGCTCTACCTAGCGATGCAGTACCTCAAGGCGGACCAGCAAAAGACCGAGCGCATTCGAGCTGCAAAGTTAAAATACAAGACCCTCCTCGCCGAGCTCTCGGACTGCAAGGGCACGCTCAACTACATGGACACGGAGTCGATTGCGCATGCACAGAAGCTGGTCGACGAGGCCCACGAGACAAAGGACAAGCAGCGCCTTGCAGCTATTCAGAGGGAGCTTTTTGGACTCGGAGACCAGCTGACACGGCTGATGGAGAAGATTGACGGGGTGGCGCCGGCGCTGGTGCTGGACGCAGCAAAGCTGGATCCGTGGGCGGAGCATGAGGATGAGCTCCGGCTGGATGCGGTCAAGGCCGGGCTGGGCCAGGTGTTCGACATGACCGGCGATCTGCGGGCAATTCGGAGGGGGCTGATCAAGAAGGCCGAGCGCAAGGCCCAGACGGTTGATGGGCTGCGCAAGAATGTTGCTGCGATTAAACTCGACGACGGCGATGACAACAACAGCTAGATTTTAAATAAGTACGGTATTATCACATTCTGATCTGTGCGTGAGAACGCGATGCTCTGAGCGGCATGGAAGATGCATGGCGCGGGTGAAGAGATAAAGGGTTAGGGCGAGCATGTCGTCAGAAGGCGATATGTGCGTGCGTGCATCTATTGTGAAATTGCGTTATTGAAGGGGTGTGTAAAAATTTCCAGGCAACAGACGTATAAATTGAGCGCCGGATTCTTGGAAGGAACAGAAATGGTCCTGTGCCTTCTATCGTCCTCTCCAACAGAAAAATAATATACTTTCACTTCCCTAGCAATGACCATCGCAGCCACATCGCTTCCCAGGCTTCCCTTTGACGCCAGCCTGACGTACATCAACGGAGCCTGGGTCGGATCATCTTCGAACCAGACGTGCGACGTCGAGAACCCGGCAACCGGCACTGTGATTGCAACCGTCTGCGAGAACAGCAAGGACGACGTCGACGCGGCCGTGCAGGCGGCCTACCGGGCGTTCCATGACGGGCCCTGGGTCAACGAGTACTCTGGCGCCCAGCGGCGCGACGCGCTGCTTGGCCTGGCATCGGCAATCGAGCAGCACCGCTCGGCGCTTGAGCTGATCGAGAGCATCAACGTGGGGAAGCCGATCGCTGACGTGCGCGTTGAGGTCGATGACACCATCGATCTTTTTAGGCATTTCGCGGGATACGCCGATAAAGTCGAGGGCCGGCACATTGCGTCGCAGACCAACCAGAAGCTCGAGGGATACACCGTCAAGGTCCCCGTCGGCGTCGTCGGCTTCATCAACGCGTTCAACTACCCGCTCAACCTGCTTGCATGGAAGGTCGCCCCCGCGCTGGCTGCCGGATGCACCGTCGTGTTCAAGCCCGGGCCGCAGACGCCCCTGACCACGCAGTATTTCGCATATCTGCTCGAGACGACGGGCCTGTTCCCCGAGGGCGTGTTCAACGTTGTTCTTGGCGGCGCACAGGTCGGCCAGGCGCTGGTGGACCACGACTTGGTTGACAAGGTCGGGTTTACTGGGTCGGTGGCAACGGGGAAGCACGTGATTCGATCGACCGCATCGACAGCCAACGTGCGGGCAACGTCGGTCGAGCTCGGCGGCAAGAGCCCCGGCGTCGTGATGCCCGACGTCGACCTCGACCGCACAGCCAAGCTCGTTGTCAGCGGGTGCATGAGCAACACCGGCATGAACTGCAACGCGCTGACGCGGCTCTGGGTGCACCGGTCGATCTACGACGCATTCCTGCCGCTGCTCAAGGCGGCAGCCGAAAGCCTGGTTCTGGGCACGCCCCAGGACGACGCGACCGAGATGGGCCCGCTGATCGACCGGCGCCAGTACGATCGCGTGCTCGAGTACATCCGCATTGGCCGGGCCGAGGACCGCGCCAGCGTGCTGACCGGCGGCGAGCCCCTCGAGGGCGCAAGCGGGTACTGGGTGCGCCCGACCATCTTCAGCAACGTGTCGCCCGAGGCGCGCATCGCGAAGGAGGAGATATTCGGACCTGTGCTGTCTGTGCTCGAGCCGTTTGACAGCCTGGATGAGGTTATCGAGGTCGAGCGCAGGAATGAGTTTGGCCTGGCTGCGGGCATTTTCACGCGCAGCCACAAGGATATTGCAAAGTTCACGCGCAAGATGCGCTGCGGCACCATCTGGGTCAACAACTACAATGCGCTGTACTCGTACCTGCCCTTTGGCGGCTTCCGCAACTCGGGCTTTGGTCGCGAGCTCGGGTACGAGTCCTTTGACGGGTACCTGGCAACCAAGGCGATCATCGACGACGTCTCAAGCGAATAAATATCTTTTTTTTCATCTCCTTTGCTCTTCTGAATGCATAAAATGTACGACATTGATGCTCCGCATACATTCTAAAGAACACAAGCGAAAAAAAAACAGGCGAGCACAGCCGTCCTTTGTGCTTCCTTTTCTCTCCTTTTCTTTTTCCCCGCATCTCGCTGTTTTTGTTTCGAATTTCATTTGTTTCGTTTCGTTCTTTTTTTATTTCCTTCAACTAACATTAGCCTAGAGCTGTAATTAATCCACGACAATGAGCTGGAAGGGGTTCAAGAAGGCGCTGGAGCGCATGCCGCACCAGCTGCAGTCGAAGATAGGCCGGGGCTCCGGCACGTCTGACCCTGAATACGACGAGCTGACCCAGCGCTTCGGGCAGCTCGAGAATGACACAAAGGGTCTGTTCGAGCAGACCGCGCAGTTCCGCGACAGCATCCGCTCGATGCTCGTCTACCAAATCTCGTATCTGGAGCAGATTCTGGCCGTCTACCGACCCATCAGCACAGACCCCGATGGCATGGCGCAGCCCGTCGGTAGCTATGTCGACGAAGGCGCGTCGCCCGAGCTCCTGCGCGTTGCCGAAGAGTTCCACTCGCGCGTCATGGGTATCAAGACCAGGGTTGACCCGCAGCTCGAGGCTCTTGATCTGACCGTGGTCGGCCCCATTCAGGAGATGATGGCCATGATGCGCAACGTGCACCGGGTGATGCAGAAGCGCGACCACAAGAAGATTGACTACGACCGCTTCAAGAGCGCTGTCGAGAAGGCCGAGGCCAAGGAGGGCAGCGAGGGCCACAGACGCCTGGGCGAGGAGAAGACGTACCAGAAGCACGCTGCGCAGTACCAGGAGGCCTCGCGCCAGTACGTGTACTTTAACGATATGCTCAAGGCTGAGCTGCGCCAGCTTTTGGATCTCCGCCAGGCGTTTATCGACCCCATTTTTATCAAGTTCTTCCGCATGCAGCACCAGCTGTACTCGAGCCTCTTCCACCAGTTCTCGGACGCTGCGAGGAACTGCCCGGCGTTTGACCTTTCGACGCCCGTGATTGTTGGGTGGCAGCAGAAGTGGGGCAGGGCTGAGCAGACTCTCGGCTCGATTGACCTGTGGGGCCAAGGCCATATGACTGTGGTGCCGCTCAATGTCCAGGAGACCAACAAGGGCGTGTTTGACACGTTCAAGGGCACGTTCAAGAAGAAGGACAAGTCTGAGACCCCCTCGGCAGCATCTGTGTTTGACGGCGAGTCGTCACAGCCGCCGGCGACTTCTGGCCAGTATGGCTCGGTTGCACCATATGGTTCTGGTGACTCGCCAAACCCGGGTGCTCCTGGTGTTGGTCCGTATGGTGCAGCCGGTGCAGCCGCGGCTAGCCCGTACCCGCCGCCTTCATCGGCAGCCGGTCCTCCTGGTGCACCAGGTGCTAGCCCCTACGCTGGAGCTGCAGGAGGATATCCACTGGCGTCTGGCGCACAGCCTCCCAAGGCGTCGCCGTATGGAAGCTACCAGTCGTCGTTCCCACAGGACAGAAGCAACAGTGTCGCCTCCGGCAGTTCGGCGGGAGCAGCAGCAGCGCCTAAAGACTCGCCGTACGGAAACTACCAGTCCTCGTTCCCTCCAGCCGCATCTGCAGCTGGGCCGTCGTCGACGTCATACGGAGGCCCCATGCAGCAGCACTCTGGCACCCCGCCACCTGCGTACGGCACCGGACCTGCCGTTGCCCCACCTCCAGAGAAGCCGCGTGTCTCTCCTCCAGGGAACAACAATGTGCAGATTGTTGAGGCGTTGTATGATTACTCATCGCAGACGCAAGGTGACCTGTCCTTTAAGGAGGGTGATCGCATCGAGCTTGTTCAGCGCACCGCGGCCAAAGATGACTGGTGGACAGGTCGTCTGAATGGCGTAGTTGGCGTGTTCCCTGGCACATATGTGAGCGACCCCAAGTGAAATTTTTTTCGGGCATTTCAATTTTGTTTCAATGAAAGCTTGTGACGTCATTGTGAACCAATCGATCACTCGATTGTGCGACGCGTGTATAAAAGAACGTGGTCTGCCGAGCATTTTTTCTCTTTCTCTCTTTGCCAAGCTGCTTTTAGCACTTTAATTGTATTCGTAAAGATCAACACTAAATCGCCGTACCATGACTGCTATTCTGCGTGCCTGGACTGCCGTTGCTGCCGAAAGACCGCTGACGACGCTAACAGTCACTAATGGAGCACTGGGTGGTTTGGGCGACATACTTGCCCAGACAATCGAGTCACACAACGAGCGGCACCGTTTCCGCTGGGACTACAGACGTACTCTTCGATTTGTAGCTTGGGGCTCACTCTGTGCTCCGCTCTTCCACAAATGGTACCTCTTACTCAACCGCGCCTTTCCGCTTCCGGTCCAGAGCTCGGGGAAGGCCAGCTTTATCTACGCAGTGTCGAAGCGCGTCGCCACCGATCAGCTAGTATACGCGCCACTGGGTATCGCCGGGTTTTTTGTCGCGATGAACTTTATGGAGGGACAGGACTGGGCGTCTGCAAAGCGGCGACTTGGCGAGTTTTATCTGCCCACGCTGAAGGCAAACTATGCTGTGTGGCCGGCAGTACAGGCAGTGAACTTTGGCTTTGTGCCTGTTCTTTATCGCGTGCCGTTTTCGAGCGTCGTCAGCATATTCTGGAACGCCTTTATGTCGTGGGCAAATGCGCAGTCGGCCAGCAAGGTTGAGTTGCCTGTTGAGATGCCGCATACGACTGTTGAGGCGGCGCAGGAAAAACAGCTCCAGCTGCGTCTGGATGAAAAGCAGAGAAACGAGCTTGTGCGATAAACGCAGTGTAAATAGAATATTAACATTCAAATATATCCTAGAAATTTCATGTTCTAGAGCGTTTCAATTTATCGATAGCTACCTCTAACATTTGAAACAGATACTGCTGGGTGTCATCCAGATCGCATCTGCGGTTCTGTCGAAATGCGAACCTGCACGGGATATCCCAAAAACAATCGGCGGCTACATTATACATATCAATTAAATTGATGACCGCCCGTTCACTTTTTTACTATCGGTCTCACGCCTGCCTCTGTATTCTCTCTATATTCATATGCATCGACGCACCAGCAATCAAAACGGTCACATCAACCACGCATTTACCAATGGTACAGCGGAGCAGCACGATATCGGCGACAGCGACGATGCGATTAATGGGCCGATCGTATTCAGCTGTGCCAAATGCAGAACAATACTTGGCGATACGTTTGCCTACGTAGCGTCGCTTCCCGAGTACAACCTCTTTGGGCTACAGGCGGTTCCTAGTAGCGTTGTCTGCGCCAAAAGCAAGAAAACGACCGACGAGGGCATATACCACGAGCTTAGCTGCGCCGAGTGCCAGGCGGTGGTTGGACGGCGCTATCTGACGACGAGCGAGGGCATGGACTCTATACGGAACACATTTGCACTGGACATTGATAAGGTGCTGACGTACGAATTGGGCAAGTGTCTAAAGAGCGAGGATTCTGCGAAGCAGACTATGCCTCCACCAGAGTTCTATACGAGCGTTGGCTTCCATGAAGACATGACAATGGTTAAAAACAATGTCACAGCAATTGCCGCTCGGCTGCAAAAGCTCGAGCAGGCTCTGGCACGGAATACAGCAACGAGTCCACGGACTCCAGGAAACCCACGCAAGAGGCAGTCAGCTAGCGGTGCCGAGATATTCCAGGTTGACCCATCAAAGCGGTTTGGAAGATAGCAAGGCAATGTTCTATTTTTTAGCAGTGCTGGGTGTAAGCCGGAGCTAAGACTTGCAAGTTAAACAGCGGGAGCTGCGGTCAGGTAAACTTAGACTCGCTGTAATAAAAGAATAACAAAGCTATATGATATATGACGTTACGTTTAGAAATAGTAGAGGTTAACTAGCAAGGACTGCAGTCGGCGTGGTTCTTGGTAGATATCCACGCACCTTTATTCTTGGGAAATCGCGAGGTAGTTAGCCTTCTACATGATGGGAAGCATTGTAAACTTGGGTTCACGTTTATTTCCAGGGCTAATTCTGACCTTTGGCTTGCCACGCGCGCCTGCTACTGTCTGTGGCATAGATTTTAAAGCGTACCATATATAACTACACCCACATTCACACGTTAGCCTCACCTATAGTCGACACATTACATGTGCATTGCACTCTATTTTATTTACTTTAAATTCTACCAATCTCATAGCCACAACACTACAAGAGGGAGGTTGCCGCAAATATTGGTGTGTTGGATTTTCATAAATGAATGGCTGCTGCTACTGTGGCCAAATTGAAAAGAATGTATGATTAATATAATGCATTGAACATAGTCACATAGACTGGGGTGCAGAACAAGCATATGTAGTCATTGTTAAAGATGGTTGTTCAGCAAGCAGGGTCTATTAAACATAGATTCAACAATATATACCTCATAATATAGGTTATTCTAAGGTATAGCTATGAGATGGAGGGTGTGCATGAATTTTTAAAACAATATTATAAACAACTAAAAATAAATGGAATAGTGTTTATAAATATATTGAACTAAATTAGCATGTAGAGAAAAATGCTACTTATCAAATTATTATAACCTCTAATTTTTACTTTTGAAAAAAACCCAAATATAATTAAAAATAAACAAGTTGTAAAAGAAAACGAAATAACAAAAGCAGAGATTTTCAAAAAAAAAATAGAATATCAAATAAAATAAATAGACTGAAAGAATTATCAGAAGAGTAGAAAATCTGACACAAAAGACAATACTACATGAGGAAATGCTAGCTGTGAGGCCAACAATAGCCTAATCGGAAGATTGCAGTTCTGGGATTTGAGACACCTCTCTCAATTTTAACTTACTTTTGGAATACCATTTAATTAATATTTAATAAAAGTATTTTTTATTTAATTAAATTTATAATAGAAATATGACTAACTAGGATTGTTTAATAGACGTAATTAATAAGCAAGCCTAGTTTAAAGTGGATAAAGTGTTGAAAGTAGATAAAAAAGACTAGTTCAGTTGTTTGCTTATTGAAAGGGTGTTTAATATATAGTATAGCTTTACTAATGAAGGTCAACTTATACCTATTCAATTATACAGGAGTAGATAGTTGCTTGTACAAATATCAAACATCTTTAAAAAAGATTTATAATTTATGTATTATTATGCTAATTAGTTTTATTAGTATAAGAATATATTAGATAAAAGTAAAGGAAAAAGTAAATACCATATAAAATATATGACCAGTGCAGCCTATCTGTCTGCTTGCAGTAAATTCTTAAAAATAGTAAGCCATTTAGTTTTAAAGAATTTTGCTTATTGCTTTTAAATAAAATAAAAAAATAAAAAAGCAGGCATCCTTTCTCTGTGTACTGAGGTTTTACATACCTGACCAGCCCGTTTAACATCTTGTGCCATATTCTGGCACGGGAAGATTTATCTCCAGTGCAGCTCCAGGAGTTTTCCAGTAATAAACACATTTTTAATTTATTACAACGCAAACTGCTTAGCCTAGCAAAATAATAAATTATAAAAAGTAAATTTTTTACCTTTTTAATATATTTTCGTAGTAATTTATCTACCTTTTATTTTTAATTAAATTTTTAACAAAGAATTAAACAACTTTCTATTTATATAAGACAAATTTACTCAATAGGCTATTGATTTTTATTGCAATGCAAACATTTCAAATTAGGTAATCAATTTTTTGTTTAATAAGACTTATTTTTTCTCTTGTTAACTATTATTCCTTTGAAAAATTTACTAGTATTCTTTATACAATTAATTTAATAAATTAAATTAATTTTTAATTCAACAATAATAAATTATTTATTTATACAATGATTAATTTATTTACTTAGTTCAAAGATTTAATATATTTTTGCAATTTTTTTATAAAATAGGGTTTTCAACAAATGCCTACTTCTTTTATAATAGATTAATTTGCGAATTGTTAATTAGCATGTGTATTTTTGGCCTGTATATATATATATATATACATTCTGTAATTATACAATCAAATTTAAATGTCTAACCTATTTCCACTTTTGACTAACATTTATATCTGCACATCCTAATTAATAGTTGATTATTAAAGAGAAAACATATAGATTATACCATTAGCTTATAATATGGAATATAACAATAATAATAATTATGTCGAACAAACAATGGCAGAGTACTGTAATGCCATTGGGGTAGCTATCTGCTCTGAATTAGAATTAAGTAAAGTTAGACGTTTTTCTGAAATTACAGATAATATCATAGGAAAAATAAATTTAAATGACGATTTTCTTATAAGCTTTCAACAAAACCAACAAAAAGGTTTTGCTGAACTTTCAACATGGAATACAAAGAAAAGAATAGCTTTATTGGAATTGTATAAAGTCTTTTGTATAGATTATGAAGACCAGGTTTTTTTTAAATATTATAAATTTATCAGGATTTTCAACATTACATTTGCTGATTTTATTTATCAAGGACACAGGTATATCTATTGATGTTATCAATGATATTGATAGTATTAATAATATTGATAGTGTTAATAATATTGATGATATTGATGATATCAATGATATTAATGATATTAATGTTAAAAGTGTAAGTTACATATTGCGAAGTTTTTGTGACTATCATAGCGCTAACATGTAGTTACCTTATAAATTAATTTTTCTCAATTATCAAAATACAAGGAGTTAAATATTGTTGAGCTACAATACTGAAGATTAAAAGCTTTAGCAATGCTGTTGACAAGTGGTATATTTATCGTTGTGTTGCTATTATACTGACTACAATACCAAGCGTTATTTAACCAACTGTCATTGCTGACATCCTGAAAACGTGTGATGCATATGGTTCTGAGTTAGAATCATATCTATAGTAGCTAGCTTAATAGCTAAGCTAATGGTCTGGCTGCCTGAATTGGCTAGTAGTGTGCAATGTTGTAATTTTGTGAGCTTGCAGTGTTATGGTGTCAAAGTGCTGTCAATTCAATGATATGATTATATTTGCGAGTAAATAATAAAACTAAGGAAAAACACTATAATGCTTTGCAGGGCTTTCGGCGCCTCTTTTATTTTCGAGTGCATCTTTCTGATCCTCGTTGATCCGATCACCACATTAAGGTGTTGTGATGACCATAATTCAATAGCAGAGAACAAATCAGCTTTGATCTTAGACATGAAGGTGCAATCCCCAGATGAAAAACAGAATACATTTTCTTGCAATTGTAGAAGTAGTAGGTTGATAGACATATTTTTATGCAATATACTTTTCCCTGTTCACTATCATAGCTGACCACTAGTAGCTATTTTTCTTGCAATATTTTAATGGCCAATCTAGGTAGCATTTGTTGCCACTTTAAATCAATTAAACATTATAATAAGGCATAAAACTAAAAAAGCACAAAAAATAAGAAGATAGTAGTAAATATCTTGCAGTCAGAGTAGCCAAATAATATTGTGTTTTGGAGAGATATGAAACAATCAGACACAGCACTAGTTGTAACGTCTGTGGTTATGCACCCCATGTCTAGAGCAGCAGAAAGGATGTTAATAATTACAGTATCTGAAAATAATTTTAATAATTTTTTACAGTAACTGGTGACCAGGAACAGCATGTCTGTGATGTCACCAATATGCTACAACATCTGCTTATTGCTGATAAAGCACATAGCCAGCAGAGTATGCCAACTACCTTGTGTCCTTATATAGCAAGGAGAGACATTGTGGGCACTTCACAGTATCATATACTGAGCTAGGCTTCTCAGGACCTGGCACCATTAGCTGGTTCAGAAAGGGAGGACCTGCATGCATCAGGGACTGTTAGAGGTCAGGCCAAATCATCTGGCCAGTTTGATATTTTTAAACTAATCATCTTGATTATAACGATTATCTACAATTAGAATTAGTTGTATTGGATTATAATATGAACTATTAACTATTAATAAGCTTGTCAAATTTACGAAGTCATTTATTAATTTAATAAATAGGTTTATACTATATAGTTTAAGATGTCCCCTGCTTATGATCAGGCAAACACATAGACCATGGTCAGAAGGTGGATGTTCATCAATAAAGGACCATACTGACAACAATTCTTACTAAGTTGTCTTTTACTCTTAACTAGCAGAACTCTTTATAGCTTATAACTTTTATTTTCTCTGTATTATTTTTTATTAATAGTGAAGTTTAGTTTTGCTGACAGGAAGTCCCTGTTACTATATCTGCATGCTACTGGTCTGGCTTAGAATTATGAGAATGCACTAGCTCACAGAACAACCTCCAAATAAATATTAAAAAAGCATATTAAACTTCTAGCAACTCCACCTTACTCTCTTGGCCTTGCACCCTGTGGTTTTTTTTAGCTATTCCCAAAAATTAAGAACAAGCTCAATGACAAAGAGGTTGCCAATCATGAAGAAATAAAAAATATCTGGTAAGATAGGCTCAATAGCTTACAATCTAGAGATTCTGAGACATGGTTTAAACATTGCAAGACTGATATTCAAAAACATGTTAGTTATTATTGAATACATTGTTTGTATTTGCTATCCAATTCTAGGTTTGTCTGTACAAAACGCAAAAATAAAACATCTGTAGATTATTCCATTGTCTCCTGATTTTTGTTTCCTGCGAAATCCAGAGAAAGAATACTGAGCGCGTATTTCCTTCTTTTTCTTTTGTGCTTTCCTTGAATTTCAAATACATCATTAGCAACATATCGTTCAATACTCTATGCGCTACTATCTACGGAACCCAAAGACAAAGGTCGTGAGCCCAAGCAGCCTGCTTCCTCCGGCACTACAGAGAGACACCGAGCTATACTCGCGAATTAGCAAGATGTGCACGCTGCGCGAGGCAATGCGCGAGCGGCTAAAGGCTCAGAACAAGACTGAAGACCTGAGTCGCATCAGCACAGTGCTGGCGGCAATACAGAGCTACCTGGCCGAGCTGCACTGGTACGTCGGGTACTTTGAGAGCAACCGCGAGGCGTTCAAGGACATGGTCGGCGTTGACTTTGTGTGGAAGAGTGCCATAGTGCGCAAGTTGCCTGACGCGATGGGACTCTCGCGGGTGCGCTACACCAAGCGCGGCGTGAATGGTGGTGGTGACAGTGACGGAGGAAACAACTCTGGGACTGGACTGGGTGCGCGGATCCTGGGCGGGCGGTCGACAAAGCAGAGGCGTACACAGTCGACATCAATATACATGGAGCTTGGGTTTACGTTGCTCGCACTGGCTATTTCAAAGTCAATGGCGGCGTACTCAAAGGTGGCGACGCTGGATACTGAAATCGAGTGCGAAACTATAAACGCAATGACCCCCGGTGTGCGTATTATCAGCGAAGAGGAGGGCGAGCTGGGCGTCGATGCGCTCAAGCGTGCAGCCGTCGAACTACGCGAGGCGGCAGGCACGTTCCAGTACATTATCGATCATGTTCTGCCGCATATCCGTGGAATTCGTCTGGGCGTGCCCGACCTGACGCCCGATATCCAGTATATGCTGCAGATGTTATCACTCGCAGACTCCGACAGGCTGTCAGTCCGCGTGTGGCTTCGCACGGACAAAAACCAGACCAAGACACCAAACATGCCAGCAAACCTTCTTCTGGGTATCCAGGAGCGGTATTCAAATGCTGTCTCGGCTTTGCGCACGCTGCAGAGCGGCGAGTTCCGCAGCGTGTCGTCGGAAATCCAGAACTATATGCGCGACGGCCAGCTCGTCATTCTGGCCCAGGCAATGGTGTACTTGGCACAGGTCAACAGCGACAACCAAAAGTATGGCAATGCGGTTGGATTTATGCGCGATGCGCGGGACCTTCTGGCGGAGGTCAAGAAGCGCAACGGATCGGTCCATGCGCAGACGGCTGATATGCTGCTCAAGGGCCCGCTCGAACCGCTGTACAGTCTGTACCGCCGCAACAACGACTCGATCAGCTTCGAGCCCGTGCCCTCGTCCGACGAGCTGCGCGCACGGCTGCCCTCTGGCCGGGCGCTGATGAGTCGGGCGATCCAGTACTCGCCGCCGGCCGCAGCTGCTTGAGACAGCAGCTGCGCGTGTGATCTGGTGTGTAACTGACAGAAAAATCGATCAACTCACCAGATTTGTTGCTCGTTGAAGGTCTGGCACAAAAAAAAACACTTCTGTCTTTACAACCGATTTTTTTGTTTTATTTAACACTTTTGTCTGTGCTTTTCGCCAATTCTGTAAACAATGTCGGACGCTGTTTCTCCAAAGGCTCGTGGTCAGATTTCAATTTCTCTGGGTATGTACGCCTCCGCTACTAATGTAAACAACGCAATCCACCTAGGCTGGTGAATGCAGGACAATCCGACCCTCTAAAAACGAATGCGTGTACTGCTTCCTGTAGAAGACGACGTGGAGGATCTGTCAACTACCCTCGGAGGACTGTCGACTAATGCGGAAAAGTCTCAGGCGAAACCTGCCTCAAAGGAAACTTTGCAGGACGCTAAGACTGAAGATGATACCAAGGATGACGAACCCTCAGATGTCAATGAGAACGACGCTGTCGAGGAAGAGGACATCAACGACGATGAACTAGAGGTAGAGGTGAAGCTGGCTGATATTCAGGCCGACCCCAACTCGCCCCTGTACTCGGTAAAGGATTTTTCGAAGCTGGGTCTGCATGAGAACCTGCTCAAGGGCATCTACGAGATGGGCTTTGTCAAGCCGTCCAAGATCCAGGAGCGCGCTCTTCCTCTGCTGCTGGCCAATCCGCCACGCAACATGATTGGTCAGTCGCAGTCCGGAACCGGAAAGACAGCTGCGTTCGTGTTAACTATGCTCAGCCGCGTCGACTACGACCTGAACATGCCGCAGGCTCTGTGTCTTCTACCTTCGCGCGAACTTGCACGGCAGACCATGGAGGTCGTCGAGAAGATGGGCAAGTACACGCCGATGCGGGCCAAATACGCGATTAAGGACTCGGTCAAGAAGGGCGAGAAGATCGACGCACATATAATCATAGGTACGCCTGGTACGGTTACCGATCTGATCAGGAAGCGCGCTCTGCCCCTAGACAGCATCAAGCTGATCGTCCTGGATGAGGCCGACAATATGCTCGACATGCAAGGCCTGGCAGACCAGACCATGCGCATCAAGGGCTTTATAAAGCACGAGTGCCAGGCTGTCCTGTTCTCGGCTACGTTCCCCGATAACGTGCGCGCATTCATCCAGTCATTTGCGCCCAAGGCCAACGAGATCAGACTGAAGGCCACTGAGCTTACCGTCGACGGCATCAAGCAGTTCTATATGAACTGCCGCGATAGCGAGCACAAGATTGAGGTTCTTTCGATGCTCTACTCGCTGATGACCGTAGGCCAGAGTATCATCTTCGTCCGCACTCGCAAGACTGCTGAGCGGATTGCTTCGAGGATGACGGCCGAAGGCCATGCCATCGTGTTCCTTCACGGCGCGCAGGATGTCGCTGAGCGTGACAAGGTCATGGACAGGTTCAAGCGCGGTGACATCAAGGTGCTCATCACAACTAACGTTATTGCACGCGGAATCGACATTCAGCAAGTCAACCTGGTTATCAACTACGACATCCCGGTTGACGGCGACAACCGTCCGGACCCAGAGACGTATCTGCATCGTATCGGCCGCACTGGTCGGTTTGGTCGCACCGGTGCAAGCGTCAACTTTGTCCACGATGAGGTGAGCCTGGACCAGATGGAGGCTATCCAAGAGTCACTGGGATGCAACATCACCATGGTCCCGACCGACGACTGGGAGAAGGCCCACAAGATCCTGAAGAAGGCGCTCAAGTAATATGGTGTCTTGAATCACTCGGCGCAGATCAATAAACACACATACGTTAAATTTAGAACATGGAGATTTCACATGCCACAATGAAAGGGGATCTGATCCGTAATCGAGAATCGCTCTCGGACCATATGCAAAAAACACGTGAACTCTAATTTTCACACTGCAAAAAACCCGCACATTCAAATTTTCTTGCTTTCTTGTCTCACTTTGCTTGTTTTATTCGAGTCTCGAGCTCTTTTTTCTTGCTATTTTTCTTATGACTAGTGTTATTAAAATGCAGTCTGGTAACTGCGCCAGCTCAAGTGGCTCTTGCAAAGATAAGCAGACGCCTAGGGGCGAGCCACAGCAGCAGCATCAGCCACAGACATCTACTACTTCCGGCGAAGCTACGGGCTGGCTCCCTGGCTTACTACTGCTCGCTGGGTTTCAGACACCCGAAGGCGGCTATGTCGAGGCAGGTCACCGGCAGTTCGTGCGCATGAGCAGTTCTCTTGAGGAGACTCTGACCACGGTTATGGTGACGCTCTGGGCGACCTCGCCAGTCCTTTGTCTGGCTCTCTACATCTACTTGCTTTTCAGTTTTAGATATCTGCGTACAATTCTAGTCTTGTACATGGTGTTTTGTCTCTTTGACCCCCGACCCTACGATGGTGTCGGTCGGCGTATCTCGTCTGTGCACAAGCTGCCGATATGGGCGCATGTCAACAAGTATTTCCAACCACGCATGGTGTTTGAAGAGCCGCTGGACGCGAGCAAAAAGTACGTGTTTGGCAGCCATCCACACGGTGTCATCAGCTACACGGCGCAGCTGCTTGCTGGCACAACCGGGATGGGGATCGAGGGTCACTTTCCAGGGCTTGTTGTCCGTGGAGTGACCATGCCGGCGACGTTTGGGATTCCGTTTTTCCGCGACTACGCGCTGGCTATGGGCTGCTTGTCGTGCGATAGGGATTCGATCCGTAGCATACTGTCCGAGCGCCGCCACAAGCTGCGCCAATCCCTGCTGGTCGTCGTTGGCGGCGCACAGGAGTCGATGCTTGCGCATGAGAACTCGGCCGACTTGGTCCTGCTCAAGCGCCGCGGCTTTGTTACCGAGGCGGTGCGCGCCGGCTGCGATCTTGTGCCGATATATAACTTTAACGAAAACTCGATCTATCGCCTGCTGCCGAATCCGCCCGGGTCGCTTGTGTATAAGTTTGAAATGGCTATCCGGAACTTCTTTGGATTCACCATCCTGCTGTTCCACGGCCGCAATGCGTTCTTCACTCCCTATCGGACACAGCTGACCTCTGTTGTCGGCAGGCCGATCAAGGTACAGAGGAACTACGATCCGTCACCCGAAGAGGTCGAGATGTACCATAGAATGTATGTCGAAGAGCTGACCAGGATATATTGCAAATATCGCCCAAGGTATGCACCACAGGCCAGAGATATCAAGTTTGTGGCCTAGAATTTTCAATTTTTTATAATAAATGTGCCGTAATACTATTCGGGCTGGTTCAGGTAGCTGTCCTCGTCTTCGTCGTTGCTTCGGCTGTTGTATTTTCTCCTCAGCTGCTCGATACGCTCCTCTTCCTTGGGCAGATCGAGCCTCTTTGCTCGAGAACTTGCCTGGTGGTAGAGCACAACAAGGTATCGACCCTGGACGTTGAACCCCTGTAGATTGTCGCAAGCCTCCTTTGCGTCATATATGTCTTCATAAACGACGTATGCCGAGCCTCTTGTCTTCTGTTCCGTGCCAAGGCGAATCTGCCGTATTGCGCCATACTTGCCAAACAGGTCGTATAGCTCCTCTGCAGTGATTTTGTATGGCAGATTCCGTACATACAGAATCCTATTAACTATCGGAGGTAGTATCGCGCCTTGGCCTTTTCCGTATGTCGATGCCATGCTGGATTAGAAGTTTTTTAGTACAAGTATTTGGGTTTAGAGAATGATAGTGACTAGCTTCAAAATAAGCAGGCGGAGTTTGTGAACAAAGTGTATGCAGTCTCCGTATGGGATGCTGTACGTTAAACGTGACCTTGTTTTTTTTTGTCGTTTTGCATCCATTTCAGGCATGCACGCACGCACGGATGTTTGCCATCCTGACAGCATACGTGGAGAGCATGCACAGACATGGCATAAATTTGCGTTAATGTGAATTGGAAAAATTGTATATTCAAGATTTCATGCCGTTTTTGCAGTCTACTTTGGTCTAGCGAAAAATAAAAGTCTAGTGGAGTGGTGTTGTATCTAAAATGTATGCCGTTGTTGTCTATTCGTGGTCAGCCTGTCAGTTGTATTTTGCAGCAGTTTTTCAACAATAGATTCGTCCCTTGCCTATACTCCCTCAAATGGTTCATAGATCAGAGATTGGCGAGACAGCGTCTATCGATCAAGATCAAGCACAAGTCAAAGGTAGCTGGTATCAGTATCTCAGAAGCCATACTCGCGTGCTTCCTGGGGCGTGATCCCGCCGCGGGGATCAGCGGTCGGGTAGTCATGGGTATTGGCAAACGGCGACATGTCTTGTATCGTGTTTTTAAGGTGGGTCAAGCTATGAATTCAGCACTGTGTGGCAACAACCTGCAGCTGGTTCTATGTTTTAGGAAATGGAAGAGATGCGGTAGAGAAATCTAAAGTAAAAATGGAAGAAGAGATGAGCAGACACCTTTTGGTTTTGGAATTGAACTGTAGTTTCTCAGAGTTTGTTGGTGCCCAGAATCCTTCTATTTTATACCCTCCCCCTCCCTGGATTGTTTCTCATTAATGAGATAGTCTCGATATTGACAAAAAACTTTTTTTTCTATATTCTGCAACATTAATTGCTTCCCCGCGTGTTTTCAAACACGCCGCCCTTCGTCCCCTTTTCTTTTTACACATCTGATGCGCGCAGTACAAAGCAAAAGACGTTTTCTCGCCTCATTTGGCTATCTTTGCCGGCTGCATCCCTTTTGAATTATGCAAGCAAGCGGTCATTGGATTTTGTGCTATTCTGCAACTCTTGAGGTAGACTGAATTTGCCTTTGTCTTTGTGTATGCGCCCACACTCCTTTCTTCACTCCCCACACTTTTGTCATTTCCCCCTTTCTTTTTGTGCATCCAGGCAAGAAAATCTTTGGATACCATGCATAAGCGTTTTAAATTGATATGTATATACGTCGTAAATGAACGCCTTACTGAGACTATGCCTAAAAATGGATTAGGCGTATACATATATACATCGTACCAATTAAGGTCCCTTGCACATTTACTGATCATGCAGCATATATGGCCGTTTCTGCTGTCATTACCCGCAAAACGGGCATATACAAATTTCGAATAATGGATGACCAAAACAACGTTTGTTTGGATGATTGTCATTCTCCTCATTCTACAATATGGCTTAAATTTACTTGCTGCCGTTTTGTTGTCAATTAATTGATTGATGTAAATACGTAAACAGGCAGGCCTCTTTCTAATTGCCGATTGTCCTTAAATTTGTTCGGTTCAGCCACTGACGGCATGGAGCAGTGTTTTGGAAACTGAGAGGACACTTGATAGGGCGTAGTCTATTGTGCCTATCCGATATGCGTACTGGTGGTCCATGTTGTCCTCAATTTCAAACTCAATCATCTTCGAACCAGGGGATGTATCTGACAGTCCGATGTGATCCTCAGTCGACTGGTTTGTGGTCTGAGCTAGTGTTTTGGTGTTTGGTTTCCCCATGTCAACAAGCGGGATCATTTCGTAACGCTGCTTCTTGTGGAGTCGTTGATCGTTCTTGATACATCTACATATATCATGTTGTGAAAACAAACAGACCGACACGTCAAAGCCAAAGAAATGATTAGCATGTATGTATACTCGTCTAAAATAGAACCGCTTTCCAGCAAAAAAAGGAAAGTCTCTTTTTTCGAGCAGAACCCTTTAACTTGCCTGTTCTTTTGCCAGTAAAAAGCGCGAATAAACAGCCACTGCTCAGAAAACATAGGGTACGGGTAATGGAAGATGCAATGTGCTGCAAAATGTAGATGATATATGTGGATCCACGCCCAGGGTGCAAAAGGGTAAAGGAAGTTGAGGTGACTTGGATAGAGTGGAACAGGAATGAAAAAAAGAAAGCGAGAAAGAGCAACTCTTTGCCGACTCTCTCAGTGCTATGCCAAGAGCAGTCAAAAGAAACGCCAATCGCAGAAACAATGCAGCTGTGCCTACATTGCGCTCCTGCGTGTTTCCGCAGATGGCCGGCATAGATCTGAGCAATCGCCAGAGCATCTAATCAATCAACGACGAATCAGTCAGGTCAGCATGTGAGTCGCGATGCCCAAGGATCCGGGACCCGTGTAGGGCGAGAGGAGGTACTTTGCGGAACCTGTTCTTCTTGCGTACCGAGCAAAGTGTCGGTTGACTCCGTGTCGATATGATGGTATAGCGACCTGCACCCAGGCCACAATCGGCCATGCCCGGCCACCATACGCGGTCACGTATTTTCGAACATTCGGCCATGTATAAATTGAGGCGCCGTATTTAGAGGCGTTCTCAACCTTATCTCTTCCACTGCGTAATAAATTATAGCTTGATTTCATCAGAAATGCCCATGTGGCTCGTGACCATCGCCGTGTCATCAAATCTACGCTGGCTGCCGAAACGCTCACGCCGCCTTTCATTCAGCTCCCTTTTCCAACCCCGCCTATGCATGCGCATTTCCACAAATACATTGATGCTCAGGCACGTCTCATGTGCAGCGCGGATTTCCACTTCCATTTAGGTAACCTCTCCCGGGACAATACGACAAGGCCTGGGCTGCGTAAGAAAATAATTGCAGACGGGCGAGATTGCCCAGGAAAATAGGGGGCAGATGATGAGTCGAATTTCAGGGGGGCGAGTTCTCACCGCTGAAATATTTGGGTCGATCATTGCGCCTTTGCGAGTGCGCAAAAATTCTGCAATTGCGGAATTGGCGTCTGAATGCGACTGTAGTGGCTACTCGGGTCCAATCATGTTGAGCTACACCGCTCCAACTCCTCTCCTGCATATGCGTTTTTGTAAGCATAGTTTCTGCAGCCATGTGTGCGGTTCGTCAACCCGTTTTTGGGCAGGCACGGTGGAACTCCTGCCTTTATCGGCTGGCGTCGTGCGCGCACATCTTTTTCATCATTTAAAAGGCGCTGCGGCCAGATCTATCCAAAGAAACCCAGCTTCATCAGTACAACACAGTTTATTCTTTAATTTTTTCTGCCTCTTATTCTGCTTACAGAGCATTGCATCGTCACTACTTGGCGCTACTAATATCTAATCCATCGTCAACACAATGCATTCGAGATACACAACCAACCACACAGCAGTCACCCTAAACATCGAAAGCAGCGACCCTGCTGGGTCTTCTGCCAAGCCAATCCACTCATACCTCCCCTCCCTGCCTAAAGGCCACCATATCCATCGGCCGATGCACCGGCTGGAGTCCAAGAGCGATATTGTTCGCGGATTCAGCCCTGCATGGTTCAACGTCACAATGGGCACTGGCTCAATCGCTATTCTCACGTACAACTTCCCCTACCACTGGGCGCCGCTAGAGTACATTGGAATGGCGATTGCCCTGTTCAATGTCATTGTATACGTGACATGCTTGACACTGTTTGTTGTCCGGCTGATCAAGTATCGCGATTTCTACGACATACTGCTGCATCCGCAGCTCAGCATGTCTCTGGGCACGATCCCGATGGGCCTGTGTACAATAGTCAGTGCGCTCGTCACTATGCTTACTCGCTATGACACACACTGGATCCCCACGTTTGCACTGGTTCTCTGGTGCATAGTAGTTGTATTGTCAGTCCTGTGCTCGCTGGTCGTCCCCTTTATCGCAATGACATATCAAAAGTACACCCTTGAGAGCATGAGCTCGATTCTTCTCCTGCCGGTCGTGCCAAACGTCGTTGCTGCGTCCACGGGCGGAGCCGTTGCCTCTGTGCATGCAGGTAGCGCCGCAACAACAATTATTCTAGTTGCATACGCGCTCTGGGGGATGGGTGTCGGTCTAGCAATGATGCTCATTACAGCCTATCTGATACGCCTTGTGCTCTACAAGCTGCCTCCGAAAGAAGCCATGGCGAGCGCATTTATTCCGATCGGCCCGCTCGGCCAGTCTTCGTATGGAATCCAGATCCTGGGGATCCATTCGCTGCGCGTGCTTCCCGAGTCTCTGCCACAGATAGCTTACCTGGGCGACATTCTGCACGTCTTTGGGCTTATCCTTGGGCTTGTTCTCTGGGCGCTGGCACTCTGGTGGTTTGCTCACGCGATATACTCCTCTATACACACATTTGTCCATGGCAAGGTGCCATTCAACCTGGGATGGTGGGCACTAATCTTCCCTGTTGGAACCCTGATCTACAGCAGCAATACGCTGGCAACCACAACCGGATTCACCTTCTTCCGCGTAATTACGGCTGTGCTGACGGCTGGCCTTGCTCTCCTGTGGGCTGTTGTTCTGACCCGCACCATCTGCTTCGCATGGACTGGAGAGCTGTTCATGGCTAGTGCTGTCATTCGGCTAGAGCTAGCCGACAACGCTAGCGACGATGAGGAGGAAGAGGAGACAAAAGATAACAACGACTCTGCTGGAGAAACCTGCACCGACAGTCCAGTCTCTGGTATTATTAATGTGGCCGTCGACCCGCTTCAGCGAGTGTAGTTTAAATCTTTTTGACTTTGTATTTTATAAAAGTTTTCACATAGTCTAACCCGTCTTACGCCTTTACCGCGCTCTTGTCCTTCGGTGTGCCAGTCTTAACGTTTGCAGATGACTTTGCTGCTGCTGATGCTGCTGGCTTGTCAGCCTTCATCTTCCTCTGCGCGTTCTTCTTCTTGTTCCGCCTGCGCTTGCGCTCCTCGCGCGTCAGCTCCGTCTCGCCCAGGAGATCGCCAGTGCGGCCGTTGCGGCCCTGGCTCTTCTCGTAGATTTCCTCAGGTGCAAGCTGCTCTGCATGCGACATGTTGACCGGCAGCTTCTCTTCCATCTGCAGCGCCGGGGCACTGGTACGGATTTCGATATCCGCAACGGCAGGACGAGGAGCAAAGTGGAAGTGACTGAGCGCATCAAGCTGCGTAAACAGATTGCGGAACTGGTTATCGACAATCTTGTGCGCCTCGGCCACCTTGGCATCGTCCTCGGGAACGTAGGTGTCTCCGGACTTCTCGGCCACATACTGCGCCTCGTACACTTCGGCCAGAGACTTCTTGGACTGCTTGTCGTCGAGCTCAACAAAGCCAGATGGCTTGAATGGCTTCTGCTGAATGTCCTTCTTGCGTTCGACATCGTCCCACTCCTCGTTAAGGATGCGCTGCTTGATAACATCCTCGAGAGTCTGGGTGACTTCCTGGGTGATTACCGGTACGGGCTTCTGCACATGGTCAAACTCGAGATCTTCTGCGAGAAGACTGTTCTTTGGGCGGCTGCCCGAGCTGACCTCACCGGTCATTGCCCAGTCCTTCTTCTCCACTGCCTCGTCCTCGAGCTTGTTGATCAGATTCTGGAGCTTTTCCTGGCGCTTTTCAAATTCAGACTTCTGCTCACCATCGGCAGATGCCTCGTCGTTATCGTCGTCTTCATCATCAAACAGATTCGACTGGCGAGTCTTTGGGACGTCGTCGGTCTCGCTATCCTCGTCCTGCGAGTCGCTGAGGTTGGCGTCAAATTTGACCTTTTTGGCATGCTTTTCGCGCGAGGCCTTGGCCATTCCACGCTTCGAGCCCTTGGGCGCCTTAAAGAAATCGGCATATTTCATCTCATCTGCCTTGGCATCGCCCTCGCCATCGTCCATCTCGTCGTCATCGTCATCGTCGTCAAAGTCTTGGAAGAGATCAATGTTGTCGTCGTCGTCTTCTTCGTCGCTATCGCCAGACTCCTCGTCTTCTTCTCCAGGCTTGGGTTTTGGGTAGTCGCCAGCAAGAATCGCTCGATCACGCATATCCTCCTCCTCCGCCTCGTCGACAAAACGCTCCATTTCGGCCAGAGAAAAGAAGTCATCATCGACGACAGACCGCTTGGGCGAAACGCCAGTATCGTCCTCGTCCTCATCCTGACTGTCCTCATCCTCTTCTTCAGCGCTCACAGCACTCTCCTCAACGTTACTATCCTCCGCAAGATCAGCACCGTCGTCAGATACATCTTGCTCATCATCGCTGCCATCACTCTCTTCAGCCTCCGACGAACTGTCACTCTGTGACAGCATATCCTGATCGCCATCCTCATCGTCAGAGTCGCTCTCAGATCCGGATCCGATATTTACCGAGTCCACAAGCGCTGATAGCTCCTTCATGATATCGGTAGAGTACTTTAGCACCGGCTGGTTGCGAATGTTGATTAGCTCCCACAGCTGCAGGCTTGAGTCGAACCCGCTTTCTGCCACTGCCTTCCAGTCATCGAAAAGACCAAACTTGTCTGAAAAGTTGGCTGCATCGTACGTCTTGCTGACAATATCCATAGCTGCCTCGCGGGCGGCCGTATTGGGAACGACAAAAGCGCCGGGGTGGCTGATAAACTGGTCGATAAACGACTCGGGGACCGTCTGTGAGAGCGTGTCCACGCCGACCTTTGAGCCCTTCGAGGCCTTTTTAACAGTCATTACGCAGATATAATACCGCCAAGGTGTTCGTGTGTGTGTGTGTTTGTTTGTTTGTAAGGACGTATAAGTGTATGTAAAAGGATAACCCGTGGAATTACTCGAGCATAAAAACTGAGAAAAAAGTTTAAACAATTTTTTAAGCTACAAACCAGCAATTTGGCCTTGATTCATATGTGATCAGGGAGATCAAGTAAAAAATAATTTTTTTTCTGCCCTGCCGCCAGATCGTCCCAGAGAGAACCTGGCTGTTGGCATTGTCTCTAGCACAGATACTTTGCAATTTGCTTCTTGAAGGAGGTTTTCTCTCTCTGCATTTATACTCCTTTTCCCCCTGTACACCTGTCAGCAGCAATTTCGAATAGAGGCTATAATGTCAAAGCGCCAGAACACGACAACAACTGCGGTCGAAGAGCCGTCCAAGGTTGCCGCACTCTCGGGAGCCGGATCAAGCGGCCAGCCAGAGCGGTCAGTCGATAAGAGCCGCTCGATGGACGTCGACGGCGATGCAGAGATGGGCGAGTTTGAGGATGCCTTTGAGGATGAGATTGAGGAAGAAGAGGACGTCATTGAGCGCGAGGAGGACTCTGACGGCGTCGAGATGATGGATGACAACAACGATGACGACGACGACGAGGAAGAGGACGAGGTCACTGCCGAGAAGAGGCGTCAGGTATACCTGCCTGGCGATCTCCTGGAGGAGGGCGAGTCGCTGCAGGTCGACAACTCTGCCTACCACATGCTGCACTCAATGTCGGTCGACTGGCCCAGTCTGTCGTTTGACTTTGTTCCAGACAATCTGGGCAGCCCTCGCACAGCGTTTCCGCACACAATGTATGCAGTGGCAGGCACGCAGGCAGATCGCGCATTCAGGAACCAGGTGGTGCTAATGAAGATGAGCCAGCTCCACCGCACAATCAACGACGATCTGGACGACGAAGACCGGGCGGATGAGGATGTTAACGATCTGGACGAGGATCCGATCCTCGAGACCAAGACCATCAGACACCAAGGCGGCGTCAACCGCGTGCGTGTGATGCAGTCGCGGGAGTCTCCGCTGACGGCCACCTGGGCAGACACTGGAAAGGTGCACATCTGGGATATCAAAAAACTTATGAGCTCATTCGAGACACCTGGGACCAAGGTTCCGCAGTCTGCAAGCCAAGCCCTATTTACTGTGGCGTCACACGGTAGCGTCGAGGGTTACTCGATGGACTGGAATACGGACGGCCGTCTGCTGACTGGCGACTGCTCGGGCAAGCTCTACCTCACAACGCGTCGCTCAGACACGGGCTCGGACTTTGTTGCTGACCGTGTGTCGTTCAAGGGCCACGAGGCATCCGTCGAGGACATCCAGTGGAGTCCTGAGGAATCGTCTGTCTTTGCGTCCTGCTCCGTCGACCAGACGATCAAGATCTGGGATGTCCGCGTCAAGAACCGCAAGTTTGCACTCGAGGTCCCCAACGCTCACGACTCTGATGTCAATGTGATTAGCTGGAACCGCCGGACGCGGTACTTGCTAGCGAGTGGCGGAGACAATGGCGACTTCAAGGTCTGGGACATGCGCAAGTGGGCCGACCCCAATGGCCGCTCGACCCCTGCAGCCGAGTTCAGGTGGCACAAGAAGGCGGTTACCTCCATCGAGTGGTGTCCGACCGACGACTCGGTTCTGGCGGTTGCCGGCGCCGATGACCAGCTGACTCTGTGGGATCTGGCTGTCGAGCTTGATGCCGAGGAGGAGGCACGCCACCGCGATGCCATGGTGGGTCCCGACGGCACCAAGCGCGAGGTCCCTGCCCAGCTCCTGTTTGTTCACCAGGGCCAGAGCCATATCAAAGAGCTGCATTGGCACCCCCAGATTCCGGGCGTGCTCGGCTCCACTGCAGCCTCTGGCTTCAACTTCTTCAAGACAATTTCTGTCTAATGACCACACTTGCACTCGATATTTTGTGGCGATTTAAATACATTTAGCTTTACCTTCATAGCAGCATGCTGGTTCTCTGCGTATATGCATGGCGTTAGTGGGGCATTGGTGTTCACATTTCGGCACACTCATGTCACATATGCGTGTTCGCCAAAAGGGGTAACTTCGTTTGTGATGACCCGCTTGTTGTATGATGGTGTGTCAGGCTGTCAAATGTAAGCTGGGGACGGCACAACTCAATATCTGCAGTTGCTTTATTATTTATTTTTGCGTGAGCCATTGTGCTTTATTCACACTCATGCCGCAGGCGGGGTTGTTTACTCAAGGGGAAAAGGAGCAAATTGTCACATCAGGCTGAGTTTGTTATACACGGTAGATGCAACAGACATCGAGCTGGTAGGTATTTAAGCTTCACGCCCAAGCCCATGTTGTATTTCTTTTGGATGTCTGGTCTAATAATTATATTTCCCTCTCTCCCTCTCTTACGAATTTTTCATTAAAAGAACAAGAACTGCATATAAATATTAACTTTAACAAAATGACCAGGAAGCTTGTAAGAAAGTCGGATGCTAGACATCGACATAAAAGAAAGTCAAGCGGATGGTTGCTGTTAAGCTACAGTAACGAGGGTTTGCCCTCAGATTTGCTGGTCATAACATCATCCATTCCACCAACACTGCCGACACCACCAGAGTCGCCGGCAGATTCTCCTATATCATTAGCGCCAGTCAGAAGAGATCCCTTGGAATTTCTACTGATACCAAAGACTCGTCAGGCAACGTATCTGGAAAAGCACAGATCGGATATTGGCACCATTCTTGACTTATTGGATACGCTTGACGACGCTGATGCAGAAAATATTCTGGGCGCCAATATTTACCAGAAATCCTCAAATACCGACCTTTATGACAAATTTCCGTTGCCGCCGGTAATACATGGCGCAGTTGCAGAATATGGAGGTGACGATGGATATATATGGATGACCCCGATCTAATCAAGTAATGCAAATCAAAACGCCAGATGGGTCTGTTGTACATGTGTCATGCCCAGAATAGCAGGCCAAAAATTAGCATCTTTTATGACATCACCAAATAAACATTTTTGTAAATAAACAGTGCTACAACTAGCGAAATGCCAATATCTACGCTGTCTTGTAGCATAGTCCGAATCAACATTCAGCTATTGAGGCATCTCATGTGAGACGCTAACCCTGGTCCCATGCTTTTCAAGATTGCCGCCTCTGATTTTTGCAAACCTTGGATCATTAGTCCGCATGTACTCCTTGATTTCTTGTCTCTTACTTTGTTTATATTTGAAAAGCAACTTTGTTTGATAAAGAAATAGTAATGTCTGAGCTGATAGCATACGAGGACTCGCCACTCGGAGAGTATCTGCGCGAGATCGAGGCTACCGAAGCCTTGGTTGTCGACGAAAAGCCTGCTTGGCAGATTGACGAGATCGAGCCGAACATCCCGGATCAGCGCCAGAGTGCTGGCTACTGGATGGCAAAACTACCCACACACACGCCTGGGTTTTGGAACATAGCGACTCACGATTACAATAAGCTGGTATTTGTCATACTCCAGCAATCGATCGATATGTTGACAGAGGCCGGGCTCTTGTCTGAACGCTACACGCCCAAACACAAGGCAAAATCTCAGTCCTATGCGAACGCCCTCGATGAGTTTACTGTTTCGCGCAGGGCATCGATACTGCGTATTGCCAAACATCTGGTGCCCCCAGTTGCGATTGCCGCGATGGTGTTCAGATCCGGGATTAGAGAAGCAGGTGCTCTCTGTGCGTCAGTGCCCATGGCAGTATTTGGCTTAGCCATGTTTTCTCTGCGTAGTCAGAAACAGTTCAGCTCTGTTGTGGAGCAATCCCAGCAATACATCTCGAGACTTGGACAGCTTGCGGACAGCTGCCGAAAGATGGATGCGGCGATGCAGCGGACTATTAAATCCGCACAGGAGATTGAGTTTGTCGGGAGGGGATTCCGACTTCCACAGTACACCGGTGCCCTGAGCATTACATCCAGATCAGGGCAGGGCGCAATGTTGGCAGCCAGGCACGCACGACAGACTGTGGACGAAACGCTCACCCAGTCGATCGATGCTATTCAGGAGCTTCTTGGTGAGCAGCTGGCAGGAAATCCAGAGCTGGACGAGCTCGAGGATCTGGCATGCGACGAGGCACCAGGCGGGTGTTCGCTGGAGCATCTGCGGCGCAAATTCTCGGCACATTTTTCGTTGCGGCGGATCTGGCTGGGCTCGATCCTGGAGTCGATTGACTCGGTGATTGCAGCCAGCGCTAGCGCAGACCACCAGTCCGTCGACACATGCCTTTCCGACACGGCAGTGCAGGTTGAGAGATACAGAGAGACGGCAGACCAGGCAATCGAGGCACTTCGGCGTGTGCGCGAGTCGCAGTATACGGCGAAAAAGTGGGAGTCGTTGGCCGGTACATCAATGCTGCAGACCCCCAGTGCGCTTGCACGCTCGCTGGTCGACATGAGCAACGTGCTGGACACTGTGCAGGCAAAACTCTGTGTGTGTCGCGACTTTATCGACCAGGTGGATGCCGGCGCAGTGCTCTCAGAAGACGCGGCGCGGATATTTGCGTCGCTCAAGCCCGATATCGACGTGCTGAACTCGCGGTACCAGCAGGCCGTCACGCTGCTCACATGTCCCGAGGAAGGCGACGATGACGAAAGGGCAATTCTATCTATCAATGGGCTGCAGGATGACTCGGAGGCCTTTGGTGATGAGCTGGATGTCCTTGGATGCACGCCGATGCAGTCTGTCGAGTTGGACGCCCCCGGGATGGTGTTCGAGGCAGATATGGAGATCGAACAGCCTGCTAGCAGATCAAAGGTAAGACGACTCATATTGATAACGAAGGAACAAGGAAGAAAGAAAGCAACAAACTAACTTGGTCTATGGTTGTGATGTAGTATGCCGGACTCGATCGCAGTGAACGTATCGCTATGCAGCGGCAGCGGCGTGAAAAGGAGGCAAGTATGCAAATGATCGGTGTGTGTATATATCTTGGGAAGAGAGCGGGGCTATTAACAATTACATTTTTGTTCTTTCTTCATACATAGCAAGAGGCATCGAGGCGGAAGGCAGATATTGGCAGCATGCTGTCGGAGCTGAAATCGGCAATCGACCTGCGGACAGCAAAGCCGGAGCACGGACCCAGCGAGTAAAAAATAAAAATAACTCACGCGATAACCAGCGTGTCATCGCCCTCCGGATCGTAAACCGGTTTGAACCTTGCATAAAGCTTCTGCAGCCTTGCAATGTACTCAACATGGACCCTGTTAATCTCATCATAGCTGGGGTTCAAATTCTTCTCGACGTATATCGGGCGACCGAACACAGCAGTCAGCGGGGTTTTCCTCGGGATCAGGCCGAAGCGGCCGTAGAACACGGGCAGGGCGAACATCATCTTGGACTGCATCCAGGTCTGCAGTTTCCTGAGCAGGGGGTGGTCGACCTGGCGGAAGATGTCGTTTTCGCCAAATATGAACGAGGGGACGAGGGGCGCGCCGGCCATGATGGCTTCGCGCACGAAGCCGCGGCGGTTCTTCATCACCAGTTTACGCGACCCGCGGTTCGTATGCAGGCTCTCCTTGGCCCCGCCAATGACTATTCCAACGCTATGGCCTTTGCCGCGCGCCAGACACTGGCGTATGCTCCTGCGCGACGACGAAATAGACCCGATGGCCAGCAGGTATGCGCCGAACAGGGGCAGGGTCAAGGCGTGGTGGAGGGCGGCCGGATGCAGGGTGATTCCGGGGAGCGCCCTGTCGAGGCCGCTTTCCATCGAGCCAATGACGACTTGGCCGGAGAAGCACAGGATGCCGTGAGGAGAGACGCCGAAGATGTAGCTCCTCGAGGGGTCTAATTTCTCTTCCAAGACTATGCGCACGGGAAAGTAGGCGTTGACGTACTGCCAGATGGACAGGGAGCGGACCCACTGGAGCCGCCGGCCGATGCCATTGTCGATTGCCGGGTCGAGGTAGCAGAAGGCTATGTAGGCGGCCAGGGGGATGCGCGAGGCCGGGAGGTAGATGAGCGCGGCGAGGAGGAGGAGGGGCAGGAGCAGGACGAGGGCGGTGAAGAGCGAGGCGACGAGTGTCCGGATGACCATTTGAAGGCCGCCCTGCTGCGAGAGCTGGAGCACCCTTTTACTCGGCTCGAACACCAAGGGAGCGTCGTCATTATCATTGTCGGTGCTGCTGCAGCCTGTGGCATGTGTGTTGTGGTTGCTGGCTGTGGTATGTGTATCATGGCTGCTGCTACCGCTGCTGCTGGCGACAGTATCTGTAGTGACCATACTGCGGGTGGGGGTTTGTGCAAGTAATTCAAAGGCAGGAGTAAAAAAAGAAAAGAGAGAGAGAGTATCAAAAAAAGAGGATAAAGAAGAGAGAAAGGGCTGGTGCCCACTGGACCCGTGATAAAGGCTTAATATAAAAAAGGGCTGGCCAGTGTGTGTGTATTTTTTTCATGAAGAAATTAAAAATTCTACTATCGAAAGTGTAAAAAGAAAGCTAAAGTCTTGGGAGTGGGATCTTGGAAGCGGAAAAAAGCTGCACACCGGTAGAAAGCACACAATGGAAAAAGACATCAGAGAACCGTCTTTTTTTTCTTCCCGCAAAAGAAGCGGACCGATGTGTTGTGAGTGTGTTTGTGGGCAAAGATATTCCTCTTGGCAGGATCAGCCAAGAGAGTGAGTGCCTTTCCTCTTATTCTTCACAACAAAGAGCGGAGTATCTTGCCACCGTGGTTCTTTGGAATGCGCTCGGCAGTATTTAGCTCAAACTTGTACGCAACGCGCGACCTGACCCATGCGTCAATATCGTCGACCGAAACACCCGCAGCGCCGTCGATGACAACGTGGATGACCGGCCAGGCGGCGTTCCTGGGGCCCCTGCCCACCACGGCGCAGTCCCTGACAGCCACATGCTCCTCGACCATCTCCTCGACCTCGACAGCAGGCAGCGGCCCCTGCTCGGTGTATATGACGTCAGCCGTGCGGCCCCTGAGATACACGGCACCGTCGGGTGTGACGCGGGCGTAGTCTCCGACACACAGGTACCCGTCCGAGTCCACGGGCGGCATGGCATCCCGGGCTACTGCCAGGTACCCAGGCATCACCTGTGGGCCCTTTACATACAGCGTGCCGAAACCCTCGGTCTCGCAACCCTCAGTGTCCAGCACCTTGGCCGAGGTGCCCGGGTAGAGCACGCCGACGGCGCCCCCAGGTGGACGGACAAACGTGCACCCGGCGATGACCGACGCCGCCTCCGTTGACCCGTACCCCACGACGAGCATAGCCCGGCCGCCAAAGTACCCCGCGTACTTCTTCGCCTTGGCCGGCGGGATCGATGCGCCACCGCAGACGATGGCGCGCACCGACGAGACGTCAAAGTCCTGCGGGCCCCCCTGCGGCGTATCGGCGGTGACCAGGGAGGTGTCCGGGCTGCGGGTCGAGTTCTCGAACAGCAGTTGCAGCGTCCAGGGAGTCGCGCACAGCCGGGCCACGCCGTATGCGTCGATTGCCTGTAGGTAGGCGGCGGCACTGGTGTCGCGCAGAACGACCAGGCGGCAGCCAGACGCCAAGGGCTGGTACGCCTGCACGCTGAAGCCGTAGAGGTGGTGGGGCGGCAGGGCCGACAGGATGGTCGCAGGCGACGCCGACTGGTTCTGCGGCTGCTGCGGCTTCTTGGAGTCATTTGTGACGTATCCCGAGACCATGAGCTGCGCAGCTATGATGTTGCGGTGGGTCAGCATGACGCCCTTGGCGCTACCGGTGGTTCCCGACGAGTACACGATCAGCGCCACGGTGCTATCCAGCTGCTCGAGCGACATCCCAGGCGGCGGGCAGTAAGCCGCACCCGCATTGTCCCTCAGCAGGTCATCGAGCACCGGGTGCCCGGGGCACCTGCGGTCCACCGTAACGATCAATTCCCTGGGCACATGATAGTCGGCCAGTTCGAGCGCCGCGCACAGTGTGGGCAGCAGCTCGGCGGTGACAAAGACGGCGCGCGTGCACGTGGCCCTGAGGCGCTCGCCCAGGGCACCGGGAGCCAGCGCAGGGTCAAGCAACGCCGTGGCGCCGCCGACCAGCAAAGTGGCAAAGTGCACGGAGGTCAGGCAGATATCCGCGGGCATCAGGGTGGCCACGACAGGGCCCGTAGCCAAGCCAGGGTGTCCGGGGATATGGCTCGGCTGCAGCAGTGCCCTGTGGGCGCGCAGCGCCTGGGCAAGCGCCGAGGCGTGCGCCTGGATCTCGGCCAGCGTTGTTGAGCGGCCTGAGGCGGCGTCGACGACAAGGGGCGCCGAGGCGTCGTGCACGGCGGCGTGCGCGCGCTCGAAGAAGTACGTCGCGATGTCCTGCTGCGCAATGTCGAGCGCGGGGAGCGGCGAGTGGACGGGCATGTGTGTGTGTGTGATATAGCAATGGTGGTGTTGGTATTGTGGAGTGTGTATAGCAAAGGGCAGGAGCGGGAGAGAAGAGACGTTGTATTTATATTGCAGAGGCGACAGGCAACTGAGGGAAGGCACAGCTTTGGCAGCACGTGTGCATGCGCCCGTGTGTATGCGAGGCGCACAGACACAAAAGCATGCCGGAGCAGCGATTGTTCTCCAAGAGAGAGGCAGTAGCCACCTACTTTGCGACGGGCCTCAGCACGTGCAAGCCCAGCATCCACGGGCGCAGGGCCTCGGGGACCACGACCGAGCCATCAGGCTGCTGGAACGACTCCAAGATAGCCACGACCAGGCGGGGCACAGCCACAGCCGTGGCATTAAGCGAGTGGACGAACCTCAGCCCCGCAGCCGTGCGCACGCGGATGCCCAGCCGCCTGGCCTGGAAGTCCGTGCAGTTGGACGCGCTGGACACCTCGCCCCACGCCCTCCTCCCGGGCATCCACGCCTCGATGTCAAACTTGCGGTACGCGCTGGCGCCCAGCTCGTGCATCGGCATGTCCAGCACGCGGAACGTCAGCCCCAGGTCGGCATAAAGGCCCGCCTGGAACTCCACCAGCCGGTCGAGCTCCGCGTCGCTGTGCTCGGGCAGCGTCAGCGCCACCAGCTCCACCTTGGTGAACTGGTGCAGCCGGTACACGCCGCGCGTATCGCGCCCACGCGCCCCCGCCTCCGCCCGGAAGCAGTGGCTCAGCCCGGCCACGCGCTCGGGCACCTGCACCACCTGGCCCTGCCGCATGGCCACCAGCGGGATCTCGGCCGTCGCCACCAGGCACAGGGGGTCGTCCGCCGGCGCGTCCAGCGCCTCGGGCGCCACGCGGTAGATCTGGCTCGGCTCGCCCGCTGCCGCGCCCGTCGCGGAGGGGCGCGGCCGGAACCCGCAGGCGTCGACCACGCTGGCGCGCGCCATGTCGGGCGTCACGTGCGGCGTAAACCCGGCCAGCATGGCGCGGCCCACGGCCCACTGCACCAGGGCGAGCTCGAGCAGGGCGCCGGCGCCGCGCCAGAACACGAACCTGCTGCCGGCCACGCGCGCCGCCGCCGCCAGGTCCACGATGCCCAGGCCCGTGGCCACGTCCAGGTGGTCGCGGAAGCCCGCCGTGTCGCGCAGGTGCAGCCGGCCGACCTCGCGCACCACGCGGGGCTCGCAGCCCGGCGGCACGTCTGCGTGCGACCAGTTGGGGATGCGCAGCGCCTCCTCCTGCATCTCGCGCTGCACGTCGGCCAGCTGCGCGTCCAGCGCGCGCACCTGGCGCTTGGTCGCCGCCGCCTGCTCCCGCAGCAGCGACGAGGAGGAGGAGGAGGGGGGCTCGGTGGCTGCGCCGCGGCTCAGCTGGCGCGACAGCGTGTTGAGCTGCGCGCGCAGGTCCTGGGCCTGCGCCGTCAGGCTGCGGAACGAGTCGTAGAGGCGGCCGACGCGCTGCGGGTTGGCCGAGGGGACGTTGCGTGCGCGGGCGTTCTGCTCGAGCTGCGCCGCGTGGTCGCGGATGTGCTTGTAGTCGAGCGACGGCGTCAGCAGCGTGCGGCGCGAAGGCGTGTGCTGCGCTGCCTGGCGCAGCGGCCGCGCCAGAAGCTGCTGCAGCCGCTGCCGCTGTGTGGGGCGCGGAGCGAGCGCGTGCATTTGTGTCAGTGTATTTGGGAAGAAGAGAAGCGGGCGAATTGCTGGGAGAGAAGGGGTGTGGATTTCCCAGAACCGCTGGCGAGATAAACCAGGCTCGATCCGATCCGATCTGATCACGGCCATCCCTCCGTCTTTTTTACTTTACGCTTCTTGATCCCGCTACGCGTTCACTCCAAGCTTTTCTCTGTATTTTCTATCCCCTCGCTTTTCCTAGCGTTCATTTCTCCACTACTAATCACAAACCCGGCGGAGCGTGGGAAGGAAGCCTTGCTATCTCTTCTTCTTCTTCTTCTTCTTCTCTGCTCCCGAACGGCATGCAAATACAGACGCGCAGCGCATGATGTGGACAGCCCTACGACGCCCTCCGGCGGCCTGCCCCACGTGCAGCGCCCCGGGCTGCAGCACAGCCTGCACCTCCTCCCGCCAGCCCACGCCGCCCAGGCAGTTCGCGCACCGCACGCACACGCTCTCCTCCTTCCCCGCGTCGACGTTCTGCGCCGCCTGCCAGCGCAACCAGGAGCTCGTGATCCGCCTGCTGGCGGCCCACGAGCCGGCCGACTCGTCGGACGAAGACGCCGCCCTGGAAAGGTACGCCGCGCGCCTGCGCAAGCGCTACCCGGTGGCGTGCAGGAGGTGCCAGGAGCACGTGGACAAGGAGCTGGTCGCGCAGGCGAAGCGCATGTGGCGCAGGCAGCTGGCCGGCGCCCTCAAGCGGTCGGAGCGCGGGAGGCGCGGGAGGGCCGCCTGGGAGGTGCGGCCGACGCTGAGGCGCAAGCGCTTGGTGGCTGCGTGGGTGTGCGCGGCAGGCGTGGCGCTGGCGGCGTGCTTCGCCGCGTGGTCGGCGTACTACTGGGCGCTTTGCGGCCGCCCGGCGGGCTTCCTGTGGGCCTGCGCGCTGGCCACGCTTGTGGCCCGGCATATCAACCCGCTGTGGCTGCACGTGGCCGGCCACCCGGGCGTGCGCATCCGCGGGCTGCCGGCCTACCGCCGCCGCCTGGGCCTGCTGGCCCTGTGGCGGCTGCTGGCGTTCCTCCTGGGCCACTACGCGGCACGTGCTCTCGCGCCTGCCGTCTGGGCGCTCGTCGCAGCGGGCGATGTGGCCGGGTGCCTGTGGGCGCTGTCGTGTCTGCGCACGCACGCGCCGGGCGGCGTGGGGCAGCGGCAGCGGCAGCGGCAGCCGCTGGAGCCTGCGGGGTCTGCGGGCGAGGAGGGTTCGGCGGCCGGGGGGCCCGGGGCGCGGGTGGACGCCGGCGAGGCGATTGCGGCGTTCGGCGGGCTGTCGTTCGGCCCGTCGGAGGCCAACCGCGACCAGGACGACAGCCGCGTGGCCCAGGCGCCCGGCCTGTCGCCGGCCAGCCGCTGGGGCCGCCGGCCGTCGGCCATGCGGCGGCGCGCGCCGCGCGGGAAGAACCTGGCCAGCTTTGGGCTGGCAGACAGCGGCAGCGGCAGCGGCAGCGGCAGCGGCAGCGGCAGCGGCAGCGGCAGCG